>JADDOH010003336.1:0-22651 GCA_016648135.1 Agrypnia vestita | reverse complement strand
TTATGGTCGGAGTCGTCAGGTTGTATGGGTCCGACTATAGTCCGTATTCGCTCAAATAAAAGTATTGATCCTGCTAAGTATGGACTCTTAGGCCCTAGCTGACATTGACCCCATGCAATACATTGGGATGGTTACGCTACTGCTATTTCTACTGTAAATAAAAACCTTAGCTTAAAAAATGCAGACGCCGTCATTATAAGTCACTGCGATGAAGCAGTTTTTTTAACTCACGTACGTATGCACGAAAACTTGTTATTATTACATTACTCCACAGTAATTAAATGACGCGAATTAGTCATACGGAAATAATAGATTGAGAAATAAATAAATAAATAAGCCATTGTTTATATAAATATACAAACTATTGCAGAGTACCTAAATGGAAACCAAGAAAATGAGAATTTTTATCTGTTATCGATGTAGGTATTATTATTATATCTGCAGTGAGATAGAGAAGACATCTGCATTAAAAAACACTTCTGCTACCACAGAAGTAAACATTATGTCACCACAAAACTCGTCATTTTTTATTATTTTAGGCTTACAGTAGACGAAAGGTTTAAACCACTGATAGTAAGAGTAGGTACATAAGCTGTACCTACATAATGATACAATGAATACTCGTTATGTGAATTCACATATTAGGTCCTTACATATGAAATTGGCGTTTAGTATGGGAGGAACATAAAGCCGATTTTTTTTATTATAATATATTTATTTAATCAAAGTATGTACCATTGCTATCTATGCACTTTTGCCATCTCATAGGTAGTTCATCGATCCCTTTACAAAAAAAACCATTCGGACGGGAATCAATAAAATCTTTGAAGGCGGTTTGGACTGCCCCATCGGAGTTGAAATTTTTCCTTTGCAAGAAGTTATCCAAATTTCGAAAAAAATGGTAATCTATTGGGGCAAGGTCCGGAGAGTACGGTGGATGTCTTAGACATTCCAATTGAAGCTCCTCTAATTTGGTAGCCGTCTGTTGTGCAGTGTGTGGTCTAGAGTTATCATGAAGCAGCAGTGGCCTAGAGCGATTAACCAGCCTCGGTTGTTTAGCAGCTAGCTTTTCCATCATGGTTTGCAGTTGCTGACAATAAACATCTGCCGTAATCGTCTGGCCAGATTTAAGAAAGCTGTAGTGAACGACACCAGCACTAGTCCACCAAACGCTCACAAGTAACTTTTTTGGAGTCAATTTTCGCGTGGGGCATGGTTTGGCTGGTTCGGCAGGGTTCAGCCATTGCGATGAGCGCTTCCGATTATCGTACAGGATCCACTTTTCATCACAGGTAATGATTCGATTTAAAATCCCTTCATTATTGTGCCGGTTGAGTAATGCAACGCAGCAGTCAACGCGCGTTTGTTGATTTGCTTCACTCAATTCGTGAGGTACCCACCTTTCAAGCTTTTTTCACCTTACCAATTTGCTTCAAGTGGATTAAAACAGTTTTATCACTAACACCGCAGCCTGCAGCTAACTCGGATGTGGTTTGCGATGGATCCGCTTCCACAATAGCCTTCAATTCTTCATTATCAACTTTGGTCTCCGGCCGTCCACGGGGCTTGTTCTGCAGGTCGAAATTTCCAGAACGAAAACGTTGGAACCAAAAACGCACTGTGTTTTCTTTTGCGGCACCGTCGCCCTACACATCATTAATACTTCGAACCGTTTCTGCAGCACTGGTACCACGGTGGAACTCGTACTCGTTAATAACGCGATATTTCAAGTTTTTCATTTTATAAACTGAGTGACGCAAAGAAAAAAACAATTGAGGAAAAAACAAATGAATTATAATTTTCAAAACACAAATACATGAGTAAATAGCTGTATAACTTTGGATTTGGAATTCCTAACCAAAGAGAAGATATTTGAGATCAAATTTGCCAGTACGGCAAAACGCCAATTTCATATGTAAGGACCTAATATTACAGTTTGCGGCGTATAGGTATACCTCTTTCCATTTAAGAAAGATAATCGAATTAGTATGTGTAAGCCTTGCGTAGGTACGAAGCACATTGTTTCGTTGTGTTGGTGTTAATGAATGAAAGACAATCGAATTACTAGATATACCTGTATACTAATTCGATTGTCTTTCTTGGATGGAAAGAGGTTAACTACTGTGTTAAAAATATATTGAACCTTTGGCCGGCAGAAACACATTTACGCATACACTCTATACTTACTTTTATCTCCTTCAAAGCAGTATTTTTGGGTATAGGTACACACACTTCTCCCAGAGGTCCCACCATTGTTGGAAACTCTTCTGGAACACATCTTTTACAATGGCGTTCAGCTGTCGGCCGTCGCATTCTGTATAAGGTCTCTTCTTGATTCAAATCGGATCCTCTTCAGCGATATTTTTAACTCGGGGAACGGACAAAAATCAAACGGAGCCATGTCGGGAGAGTAGGGAGCCTGAAATCACGGGAATGTTGCGTTTGGCCAAGAAAGCCTGAATCAGATGCGAAGAATATGCGTTATCGCAATGTAGCTGCTCCGTCGTTAGCAGCTTAGATGCGAATTTTGCAGAAACTCTTCAAGCCTATCTCCTCGGCTAATATTAAATGTACCGATACAATGCTTACCTCCACTTCGTTTAAAAGTTTTCGGACCGCGTTACAAAGATCCCGCATAACAATGTCCAGCACTAGCGCTACCAGAAGACACAAATAATAATGAGGCGTATAAAATGAAGTACAAAAAAATATTTTTTTTACGTAACAATATCAGTAACTCACGCTACCAGCTGGCTCAAATAATAATGAGGTATAAGAACAAAAAAAGCACAATTTTCTATTTAATAATGACCATCGCTACGTTATCAAGACGCTACGCTATTCTAGATAGCGCTATTCTCACAGCCTTAATTGGCGGCCGAAACATGTAATAAAAGTTCGTAATTTTTGACGGGTTGTAGATAGTACCTATTACGTAGATAATGAATTCCAAAAATCTTTGCGTAATACAAGCCAGGATAAATCATACCATTTTTTATTAAATTGGAATTTTTAATGAAAATACTTTTTTGTGAATTTGTTACTTTAATATAAAATTGCAGCTTTACAAAAAATGTGTTTTAATATTTTAAAAAAAAACATTGATATTTTATTTGATTGTTGATGAGTTATTAGTATTGCTACATTACCACTTCAAAGTAAAGTGTACAATCAATAGATATGAAAATGAATTTCATTGTCCCTCAGTCGCGATACATACCTACAGACTTAAACTCACGAGTACCTAATTCCAATTCAATACATGCATGAAATAATGCAGTCCTTGCATGACAGGGCATGACCTGATGTGATACGACACAAAAGCGTAAGCATTTTTTTTTACACGGTATGCCGCGGTACACTGATATCCCGGGCTAAAAAAGAACAAACCTCCAAACTTACGACAAAAATTGGCAAACATGCAAGTAGCCATTTTTTTAAATATTTTTTACGCCCGTCCTGCTCTTGTACCCTGTACCTACCGCCAAATTGCCGCAAAGCTGTCTCTCGATACCTAATAGGAAATAAAAACGGATGCATAGGAAGTTTAATTGGGGGGGTAAGGAATTATTTTATTTTTTTTGGATTTATTTTTATTTTTTAACTGAATGCATAATATCTGCAGAATATTGTTTCAAAATTTCAAGTCGATTGGAACAAAATTGACGAAGTTATGAGTATTTTTATGCCTGTCGAATTTTTATACCTACCCGACCCTAATGCATTGGATTCGTTCAAACACACGTCCAGTGCTCTTCCCGAGGATGTTTTGGATGCCATCAAGCCTATCCTTTATGGACCTGGCCTTGATGATTCAGTGTGAGGTAAGCCGATAAAATTTGCTTTTGAACGTTTTATACCAGATTTTTATTGTTCAAAACTTTAAAGCGTTTTCCTCACAACTCACGTTTTCAAAGCCGGTGCCCCTCATAACTTCAAAACTACTGCACCGATCCTTTTGAAATTTTGAGAACTATTTCTGTACATAATTTACGAGGTAACGCTGGAGATTTTACAAATTTGTTGATAATTTTTATTTTTTAATAAAAAATTAGCCGATTTTTTCCTTCAAAGTATTCCAAAAACGTTAAAAATTGAAATTTCGAAAAAACCTCCCAGCGTTACCTGGGAAAAACTATTATCTAACGAATGAACTTTGATTTTTTTGATTTTAGATGATCCAGCACCAAGTTATGAGGGACACCGCAATTCTACTTTTTTCTGAGACACATCCGAATAATTGCTGCCATTGCCGTATTTTTTAATAGTTCTTCGTGAAAATTTTACACAATATTGTTCGAATGTCGTATTTTAATGTACCATGTGGTTTTAATAAAGAGATTTTAACTGTGTCGTCACAAAAAATTCACAAAAACATGCCTTTCTTTGTACGAATTAACCTTACCCCCCCCCCCCCCTTAATGTTATGTCGATGCTTGGTGTGAAATGGGAATTAGGTAGAGGATAAAGTATACCACTTTCGAAAAATACTGGCATTACACTTTCGCCATCAAAATTGGCATTCTTTTAATGCTAAAGCGGTTTCCTCGCTACGCCGCTGACGAAGTAAAAGCACTCGTGCGGCGCGGCGAAGAAATCCCACAGAGGTTCACTATGAAAACAAGATTTTATTGCAAACAGAACATCGAAACATAAAAATAAAATCACAATAAATAACATTATATAACAAAATGCGGAGAAATACTAATTAAATAAAATAATAAAGCAAAAAAGATAGCGAATCTTTCCTGTTGGTGTATTGATAACACGCTGATAAGATAAATGTGTACGCGCCATCTTAGTCATACCTAATATAAATTCTGACAGCTAGTTTTAATCGCCAGTTTGAATTCAAGTCTATAAATTGTGAAGACCGCGATGACACGGTTGTGTTGTGATTTTTTTCGTTTGTAGTGCCGAAAGCGTATTTAAACAAAAATGCTTTAATTAATACTCGTTAAAAATAGTTTTATAAGTTAAACAGTATTTAATATAATCTGTGATATTCAAGATTCTTATATTTTAAGGTGCGTTACATTTTCTTCAATAATTCTCCTGCCTGTTTAATTGTCTGGTTTAGAAAAAAAGTTACCTGTACATATTTAAACTAATTCGTTTTTACTCCGAGATACTGTTGGACTTTTGTGATGCGTTTTACTATACATAAGTACTACACATATTTTTATATAGTTATTTTATTTTGAGAATCTCACTGAACCGCGTTAATGAAGATCGATAATATGTAATTAATTCTGATTTATTTTTAAATTTTATATTTTTATTTCTCCGTACTAGTACGGATTCTATATTGAAAGTACAGTATAAAAATGCAGTTATATTTAAAAAAAAACACTGCTTTAGTTTATACTAAATAAAACAACAAGTGGTAGTAAAATAGAAAACTTAAAAATGTGTTAAAAATACAATTTATATCGCGCGTGTTTTATGCGTTTTATATTTACGATGAAAAAGATTAATGAATTTCTTATTTCTTTATTAATTTGAAAGTCATAAGTGTTTATAAAATATTCTTAAGATATATTATAGATGTCTCATGGAGACGAAATTATACTTTTTATGGGGAAGTAGGTATGGAAGGCTTTCTTACACGTTCTTAACATTTCTCTTAACATTTCTCTTATTTTCTCATTTTATTTAACCTGTATCAAAGCGGATGAATTTCTAAATTTCGATTTCGATGAAAGTGATACTCTAACGTAAAACGTTAGAGTATCACTTTCATGATACTCTAACGTTTTACGGAAGTTAGGTAAGAAATATTTATTAAAAATGCAGACTTTGATGTCGCTTATCTCCTTAACTTTTGAAATTCACCCAAAGTATACATGATATTTTTATACATCATCAATAAAGAATACTCCCCCGAAGTTTTTTCTAACAGCTACATGACACCCTGTTTTTATTTTAATTGCAGAATATGTAGCAATATTTAACTTTATTTGACATGCAACACGACGGAAATTAGTATACTATTTTGATAGTGATCATAAATGAAAAAAATAAAAATCCAATTATAAATAAAATTAATTTTCAAAAATAAATATTTAATACCGAAATTATTGATTTGTGCGACCCTATAATCGTACTCTTTATTTATTTAAGACAGAAATTATATAATACAATATACTTATTGAATTTAATGGTTATACAATAACATGCGTTAGAAAATATATCTCAATTAGTCTGTACGTTTGCTTTGTCACACTGCCATATCTTCACATTATGAATATTTAATCTTATCGGACTTACAGCATCTGCAATCTTTTATTTATTCACTTATGTAAATTTAAATATAACCTTTAAAAAATATTTTCAGGTGCGGAAGCGCGTTGAAAACAACGTTTCGGAAAGGAAATAATATTCGCAAAATGAAAATAGTTATTTATTTGCGATGGCTGGCCAACGTGGTGATATTAATAATAGGTAAGATTTTATTATATTTTCACACAGGTAAATCAGAATATCATTGACATTATTGCAATTATAATAATAATTAAATATTTATTTGTTTGCAACATGACTAATATTCAAACGACTAGTTTTATTTTATACATGATTAACTGTACTACCTTCATTCTAGTATATCGCATTGTATTGTGTATTGTTCTAAAACACGTTAATCTGGAACTCATTCCTAAATTGTATTTATTGATTTCCAACCATTTTTATTTTGTTCTAAAAATTATTGACAACTACTTTTTATCACTAAGACATTATTTATTAATCAAACACAATAATTTCGTTCTCTGTCTGTCTATCTCCGTAACTTCGTGTAACGTTCAAAATTTCGTTCAAATTCACGGATAAAAAAATGAAATCAAACGGCCGGAGATGAGACTTGAACCCCGGGCCAGCAAACCCGAACCGGCCGCTCTACGCATGTTGCTGCGGCCGCCTCTCCGTGGACCGCCATTTATGTATGTACTAGGGCTAGCAAAGACGCAAAACAATTTTCCATAATTTTTTACGGGTTACAGTTAGTTTATCATAAAAAGTGTATTGTGTATTGGGGCCAATAATGACCTCTTGACGGTCTGTTTGTTAAAAATAAAAATAAAATAAAATAAATAAATATGGCACTCCTTGGATAAAACTGCCTCAAACCGAAAATGACTTTTTTTACCCGTGAATGACTGTTTTTAATAGGTAGGTACTTTTGATAAAGTCTTTCTAAAACACGTATACAAAATCAATCAGCATTCAGCAAACATCAAGCAACATTCTCTCTAAACAGTTGTTAATAGACACTTTGGCAGAAAATTATATTCAAACACGCCATATATTTCCATTAAATGATAAATGGCGTTTTTGCTTCTAATCCCCTCAAATGTACCTACTGTATATCACCAATTCTTTAAGGTATTATTTTTCTCAGTTTGTGCATAGGTAAGCTGGTTTTATTTATCCCATAAATAACTGGTGTTACTTTTTTTAGGAGGGCTGCTTTTCTTATTATGTGAATACGACTATCTCCCTGACCGCAGGGCTGGCTTCCACTGCAAGGACCCGGCGCTGTCCTTCATCCCTGGAGACGAAACGGTCCCCAGCGAACTTCTGTGCAGCATCGTCGCTTGCGTCCCCATTCTCACAGTAATTAATTTGTGTAATTTATAAATAGGGCTTATATTAAACTAAAAAGATGACTAATTTTTGGTAGCTTCTGAGACCCATTCCGAACCTCTTTAAATATTCAAAGTTTATTCGTGACAGTAATATAACAGTAACCAATATTTTGTTTACTCCCTTTATATTAACTCGTGGCGTCTGCTTGCTTGCCGGCATGCCGTCAACAAAAATTTTGGATCAATTTTTGACCCTTTTCCCGTGATCCAATCGAGCTGAAATCGACGATCAAGAAGATCTATCTAATTTTCGTTAAAAAAAATAATAATTATAGTATAATTTCGGGTTTTTAGAAATTTTATTTGTTTTTTCAAATTGGAATCATTAGAAAAGTTTGATTACGGCGGCCCGATAACGTCGCGGAATATTTTCTAAATTTGAATTACTCCGTCGGTATGCATAATAGGTACTTCACTACGAATGTCGAAAATCTAAATTGACTGACAAATGTTTTTAGAATTTAATCTTCAAAGCATGAAGTGTCTTATCAAAGCTCAAAACATCTGACATTTTAGAAATATATTAAATTACTGTAAGTTTAGTGTTATGTTGTATGTTTTAATTCGTCTTTAATTGTTGTTATATTTCACAAAGAAAGTTGGTTTTTATGGGTTACTTTTTTTATTATTAAACGGAGTTTTGATATCCTGCTCCATCATTAGCAGACACTTTCGGTCAAAATTGAATGTACCGATCTAATGCTTAGACCTCTTTCCATTTAAGAAAGACAATCGAATTAGTATGTGTAAGCCGTGCGTACCTACTACGCACATTGTTTTGTTGTGATGATGTCTGTACCTATAAACACCAACACAAAGAAAAAATGTGCATCATGCACACGGCTTACACATACTAATTCGATTATTTTTCTTAAATAGAAAGAGGTTTATCTACCCCCATTTCGTTCGCAAGTTCTCAAACTGTGATACGACGAACTTGCATGACCAGATTAAGCACTTGGTCATTGGGACGACCCTGCATGACCAGTTTAAGCACTTGGTCACATTGTTGTTTCAGCTTGTCGCGGGCCTTCCGGGTCGCAGTTCAGTGATATTCAACCATTTTCGTTATGAAATTCGATGTTATCAAATTTAAAATCCTATTTTGTTTCCTGCAGTAGGTACTGGCCACAGTTTTAGTTCATTTTTGAGCGTTTTTTTTTGCTTATGGGTAGGTACACAATGAACCAGCAATGACACAACAAATAAAATGGCACCTGGGATCCTAACAGTATGCAGGATACTTAACCAGGAAATTAGTATGCGTACAAATAAAATGGCACCTGGGATCCTAACAGTATTCAGGGTACTTAAACAGGAAATTAGTACGCGTCAAGCAACCATAATCGATAGCTTCAACATCTCCACAAACAGAACTGAGATCTTAATCTCCTCTACAGCTTGGATCTCAAACTGCTACTATCATTGATCAATAGGTAGTAGTTAACAATTTAAAAGTAACAGTCACAGAAATGTCACCGACCCACGATGATTCGAATAGAAGAGCTATCGCATTTCATTGTAAAGCTTAAAGAAGTGAAATCTATACAGGTTCTCCGTATACAAAGGTGTTGGAAGAGAATAGATTATATAAAAAAATTTGAATCAACAAAACGAGATAAGAGTTTGCTTTCAAAAAAATTTCATAAAACACCAAATTATATAATCAAAATCATATGCATGAACCAACTCAGGGAGTGATAATTTGTCATCTATGCCTAGAATCTTACGAGGAAAATTGGATCCCGTGATTAAACTTCAAGAGTTGGGTCCACAAAACATGCGCCAACACATCAGAACTATCAAACAAATATATTTGCAATTATTACCATAAACGAGCGCTCGTATTTTTACTGGCTGGTACTGGAGGCCAATTTTCTCGCGGTCGATTTTTTGTATTCTTGAAATATTAATAATAAGGCTGTTATTTCCTAACGAAATGGTAAAAATGAGGAATTGCGCACTGCCAGAAACCCTCGTTCACCCTAGAATTATCTTTCGTTATCCGAATTATCTACCACTGGAGAGACATCTGGAACATTCTCTTACTAGAAATTTGTAGAATAATTTCAGAGGTTCAAAAACACAATGTGTTTCGTATAAAAAGCAGAGGCAGTGCCGCGGCGCATTATTGTTGTTTTAATGTCTAACCAACGCGACATAACCAACGATAAAACCCACTGCAGCGCTACCAACACGCAGATTGATCGAAGCGACAGATATCGGACGAAGCATTTACGTGAAGAATTAAACAGAATATTCTAGCCAGCGATAGTAAATTGTTTCTTAGACGAGTCATTAATCGTACACCCTAGAATTATCTTCCGTTATCCGAATTATCTACCATTGGGGGAGACGTCTGGAACATTCTCGTACTAGAAATGTATAGAATAATCCCGGAGGTTCGTAAACACAACGTGTTTCGTATAAAAAGCAGAGCCAGTGCCGCGGTGAATTATCGTTGTTTTGACGCTTAACCGATGCGACATAACCAGCGATAAAACCCACCGCAGTGCTACCAACGCGCAGATTAATCGAAGCGACAGATATCGGTGGAAGAATTTACTCGGATAATTAAACATAATATTCTAGCCAGCGATAATAAATTGTTTCGCAGACGAGTGATTGATTGCGAAATAGTCTGAATAAAAGAATAATGTTTAAATTAAATTTGTGTCCAGTGACTTTGTAAATTTGTTAAAATAATTAATAAATCGTTAATTAATTTAATATCGGCAGATATTTATTATAAACACATATAAATAAAGGTATTTTTTTTTTATAAAAGGATGAAATGTCTCTCCTTTCTTTCAAATAAAAATACTCGGTCCAAAACAGATAAACGGAGTTTGGAGAATACGGTAAAATGAGGAGGTCCACAATATTTACAAAGAGCCCAACATAATACAATTAATGATTATAGAGTGGCTGCGATGGGCAGAGCACGTAGAAACAATGAGTGAATAGAAAATGCCAAAAAACAAAGCCCCAAGGTAGATTTAACGTTAGTAGACCCAAACTCCGATGGCTAGATGGAGTGCAGCAAGACAAAACTACAAGCAGTACTGTACTGCCGGACTCTCCCCTATACTTTTGAAATTGTAATTAATTTAAATTAAAATTTTTAGCTCATAATATTAGTAATAAATTGTTGAATAATTAACGTAGATAATAGCGAATAGGCGTATTTATACTGTATAAGAAAAGTATTCAAATGTTTCATTTTATTTAGCCATTGAGTGTGTCCCTCATATTATGTTTCTTGTCGGGTTCCACCCACAACTCTTATGATATTAATAGTATTTATTTTATTTTCAGCTGGTGTTGAATGAAATGCTGAAGCACTGCGGAGACAAGGACGGTTACTCAGTTTCCAAGTTCCTCAAGGACATGGACCTGGTGTACATCTGGCTCAGGGGGTACGCCCAGAGCTTGGGCGGAGGGATGTTCTTCATGGAGACGATCAAGTACATCGCGGGCAACCCTCGCCCTACATTCCTCGCCGTGTGTATCCCGGATAAAGCTATCAACTGTACGTACGGGTAAGAAATTCCATCGTGAAATACAACAATCCTTCCAGATAACATTATCAGTGTGGTAACACAAAATAGGCGGGGTTCGTATTTACATATACAGGGTTATTTGTAAAACATTAATAACCTCGCAGGACTTTATTCCTGCCTTGATTATGAGTCGAAAATGTTCAAGCTATTATGACCTAATATCAATAGTTAAGGAGATATGCGACATATCTCAAGTTTTGTTTGCAATTTTTTTTCAATATTTCTGACTTATTTTTTGTGAAACGATGGACTATTATTACAGTAACAGTATCGAATATGAAAAATTCATTCCCTTTAATACAAGTCAAATAAAAAAATAAAAACCTTCGAATTCCAACTGGAAAACATTCCAATTGGAATTTTTTCAGAGTTTTTATCATTTTATTTAACTTGTATTGAAACGAATGAATTTTTCGTAATCAATATGAGTTACTGTAATGACAGTCCAACGTTTCACAAAAAATAAGCCAGAAATATTGAAAAAAATGAAAACTTTGATGTCGCGTATCTCCTTAACTATTGATATTAGGTCATAATAGCTTGAACATTTTCGACTCATTATCAAGGCAGGAATATAGTCCTGCGAGGTTATTAATGTTTTCCAAATAACCCTGTATAAATGGTTATTTGGAAAACATTAATAACCTCGCAGAACTAACTATATTCCTGCTTTAATTATAAGTCAAACATGTTCAAGCAACTATGACCATTCCACAAATAAATTAAGCTATTTCTAACGTTAAAATTATCAAGCTTCACACTACACCTTCATCAAAAGAACACAATTCTTAAAATCATTTGTTCAAATTAAATGTTGTACGAAAATGCGGAAGTAGATGATATTGCACTAATGTCAATGAAGAAATCGTACATATAGAGTGGATCTCAAAAGATATGCGACATCTAAGTTTGCATTTTTTGTTAATATTTCTGAATTATTTTTTATAAAACTTTGGACTATCATTACAGTAAGTTATATTGAATATGAAAAATTCATTCCCTTTAATACAAATCAAATAAAATAATAAAAACCTTCCAATTCCAATTAGAATTTCTGCAGGGCTTTTAAATCATTCTATTTGAAACGAATAAATTTTTCGTAATCGATATAAGTTACGTACCTAATGATAGTTCAACGTTATGTAAAAAATAAGTCAGAGATATTGAAAAAAAATACAAAGTTAAATGTCGCGTATCTCCATAACTATCGATATTGTAGATCATGGCTGTTTGAACATTTTCGACTCAAAGCAGAAATATAGTCCTGCGAGGTTATTAATGTTTTCCAAATAACCATATATACGCGGAAAGTTTCTATGAGAAATGTTAAGACATATTTCTACCACTATAGCAGAAATATTGGCTTTGATTTAACATTTTTAATTTTTTTAAATGTTTTTTTTACTGAAGTAGGTACTGTATGTTCCTTAAATGTAGAGATTGGTTGCATTCCTTAATTCCAACCCTGTCAAACTTAATAACTTCAAAACTGATAGTGTTAAAATGTTGTACAATTACTGTCAAAATACCGAAATAGTAATGATTGCTATTTTCGTGATACGGTCAACTATTATCTGCTAGTATACATTTCCATTAATTTGGTTAAAATTTATTTATTGCGAATTAAATTGTCACACCCCGTATTCGTTAAAAAATTAACCACAAGTTTACACGCACTTTATTGTATCCTGTAAATATTATGATTAGCGGGAATCGATAAATATATTGATGAATTTATGAATAGTGAATAAATTTATAAATAATTTTTGTGAATTTCCAGACAGTTTATAGAAAACTACAAATGCACGAATACCGTCGATGACGTCAGCACTATCGTGGACAGTAACAGAAGTTTCCCATCGGGACACACAATATCGTCAGTGTTTATGGGCCTTTACCTATTTGTGAGTATAATATACAATTTACGAATAAACATCTTTATATATAATAAAAGTCTTTAACATACACAAGCAATTCATTGTAATCAATGCTTAGTTCATCATTATTATTATCGTAATCGAGGTTACGCATTATCCCATATTACAAAATACAGAATGGATGTAATGAATAGGCACAACATAACTTGTAGCGTGCAACTCTTGAACAGAACAGACAGCTTTTATATGAGGCACTCACCTAATAAATGTACGGTAAATATATATCTGTGATGCAATTATTAAAAAAAAGAAATAATAATTATTATGATTAATTGGATGATTGTCATGGTACTCCACGATAAGCACCCAATATTTTTTTATCACGGGACATAATAACTGCAGGATTTGAAAGGTCAAAATTCATGAAGAGAAAATACTTTGTTTTTTTTTTTAAATTGACTTTATTCGCTTAAACCCAAAATTAAATATAACAAATTAATAATATAAAACCCTTGCCTGAGCCGTTGTGCGTTGCGCGCTGATTTCGTTTCACACTATAATTATCTAATCTTGTAATTCCAGCGTAATTCCACCAAGTTACGGACATTACGGATAGACAGATAGACAACGAAATTCTTATATTTAGATAAGCTTTTTAATTGCGGAACACAGCACAATTATCATTTTTAACTTTTTTATATAAAAATCACTTTAAAAATTAAAACATATTATATTACGTCATTTGATCGTAGAATGCCTTTATACATACAATAAAATATATTTAAAAAAAAATTGTTTTCATGAATTATTTTCATAAATTTCTTTCCGGTGTTTCCGGGTTTTAAAAACCTAAACATTGCAGTAGCGTGTATAGGACAATCAGTCAATCCTAAAGTCGAGATCTATACCTATAAAACTCAATATCTGTCTGTTTGTCTGTTCTCTATACAAATCCACACCGTTTGTCCGATTCGATTGAAATTTCGCATACTTATGCTTTGGGACCCGGCGGATAACATATTTCACATTTCCCCCCTATTATCTTACCCCTTCCCCTACCCCTGACCTATTTTCGATGCAAATCTGAACCGTTTGACCGATCGGACTCAAAATTTGCATACTTATGCTTTGAGACCCGGCAGGTAACATAGGCAACATTTACCACCTATTCTCCAACCCCTTCCCCTCCCCTGACCTATTTTCGATGCGAATCTAAACCGTTCGACCGATCGGACTCAAAATTTGGAAACTTATTCTTTAGGACTCGGCGGGTAACATATGCAACATTTACCACCTATTCTCCAACCCCTTCCCCTCCCCCTGACATATTTTCGATACCAATCTGTACCGTTTGACCGATCGGACTCAAAATTTGGAAACTTTTTCTTTAGGACTCGGCGGCTAACATAGGCAACATTTCCTCCCTATTTTATTACCTCTTCCCCTCCCCCTGGCCTATTTTCGATGCGAATCTGAACCGTATAACCGATCGGACTCAAAATTTCCATACTTTGCTTTGGAACCCGGCGGGTAACATAAGCAACATTTTTCCCCTGTACATTTGAATAATTATTTTCTCCAT
The DNA here is from genome assembly GCA_016648135.1 of Agrypnia vestita. Classification (NCBI taxonomy): domain Eukaryota; kingdom Metazoa; phylum Arthropoda; class Insecta; order Trichoptera; family Phryganeidae; genus Agrypnia; species Agrypnia vestita. The sequence continues at coordinate 7,986 of JADDOH010003336.1, read as the reverse complement.
ACACCTACATGTTAATCGCTTACAATAATATTTATAAAATTACTTACTTAAAGGTGATATGTTTAGTATGTACGTATGTATAAGTATGTGTGTGTATACACATATGTGTTTGGGTGTGTGTGTTTAGTGTGGATATTATTATCTTAGAATACATATTTTAGAAAGATGATTAGTCGTGCAATGGGGGTGCGATATTATATTTATTTTGATATCCTTCCTTTTTCTTGGAAGGATCTGTTATCAGGAATTCCGGGATCCAAAGTAAAACTCTGAATGTCCTTCATGGTTTCTTTGTTCTGTAAAAATTGTGAGAAATTATCGCGACAAGATATAAAAATAGCGGCTCGATGAGCTCTCCAAATCCAAATCCGTGCTTTCGTAAAGACCGCGCGCCCGCACAATGCCCCTTTTATCCCTTTTTCTCTCTCTATCATCCGTCCCATTCGTGCTCAGACAGACGTCCATCCAAATTGTTGGTAATTGTCTCGTGGTATATGTTGCAGTGGTACCTCCAGCGAAGATGCGGAGGCCCGTGGCTGTGGGCGGGCGCGCTGCAGCTGATGGCTCTAGCGTGGGCGGTCCTGGCCTCCATGTCCAGGATTTCTGACCATCGCCACCACTGGTGGGACGTCCTGGCCGGCAGCGCCATTGGTGTGCTGATGGCTGTCTATGCCGTAAGTTCTAAATGAGGAGTTTGACATCAAAGTTTTCCCAATACACTTAAAGTTTTATCAACAAAGCTGCCGAAATCTCTTAAATTTCTACAAATTTTATGTATCAAAATCAAATCGTCCCAAATCCATATTCGTTTGGTTTCAACAAAGAGGTTGGTTTCAATTTTGTTTAAATTCACAATCAGCCAATAGTATTTAGCCGTCATTCCACATAAAAGCTTGTCATAAATAAACACGTAAAATTCGCAGCTAAATTTCCTTAGTTACCAAAAATTCAATACGGATTTGAAAAGTATCGGTATCACAGACTACCAAAATATATAGACATGAACTAATGTAAATTTCTTCGCCACAATGGTGCGCCACGTTAGGTGCCAACACGCCTTTTCAAAAAAAAAAACTACGAGCTTGTAAATTTTGAAACAATTATGAATAGGTCAAACTAAATCCTCTAAAAAGTCAAATATCTTAATAAATACGTCATGCTTTATCACACGTTTTTACTTAAGAGACTCGGTCTGAGTTAAAAAATGCGTCTTGTTTACTAGGGGTTTTAATTATGCAAAAAAAGATACTTTAACTGCAGTACCAATGTTTCTTAGACATAATACGCGAGCAAGATTCTTCCGCTGTGATCCAATCCTCTCTCCTAAATAACGGGTTTAGTTAATCTACACAATTGTTGTAACCATATTATTTGTACTTTATTCATTTCAATTTCACGTTTATCCAACTTGAGTGTACCTTGATGGTTTCGCGAATAAAAATTGAATCAACCGTTAAAGTAACTGTCGACAACCAATAACGAATAAAAACGTTCTCCGGACATCGGAACTGCGTGTTAAATATTGGATAACGGCAACGGGTGACGCGCCGGTTTAATCGACCATCGTTTATAATATAAAGTGATACACAATTTGACCCACACACAATATGTATCGTGGCGACAATTTAAAATCGAGGATCGATTCCGGGGTCGAAGTGGAGTAATGGGTTAAGAACTAAGCAATATTGATATTTCTGTATCTTAATGTATCACTTTGAAATGCCGCCAATCTTGACGTTTTAACTTTAACATGTTTGAAATTAATTAATACAATTATTATTTATTTTTATAAGGCGTCGTATTAATTCTACTAGAGCTACCTATCAATGTCACTTACGACTTGGTGACAATCTTTACCTAGTAGTGGGAGAATTATTATTATGACGTCAAATGATGTAACTTGAGCCAAAAAAGCTGTTTAATAAGAATATTTTAACAAATTAAGAGCTACATAACCTTAAATGCCCCGCAATGCCTCTTCTCCCCTTATAATATACCTATTCAGGGCGAAGAACTGAATAAATTTTTGGAGTTATTTGATTTGACCCTTTATTTACATCATTTTGAAAAATCTATGTAGCTACTCGATATTTTATTCCAAAAATGGCACATATTTTGAAAACGGATAGGTATAAATAAATAAATAAAAAAAATATTATGTCAAACGTTCGCGACAGTAATTCAAATGATAAATAAATAAAGTTAAGCAATCAGCTATCGCCGAATGCTTACTGCTAGGCTCTGCGGGCGGCTTAGTCAAAAATATTCTTGCCTGCAGAAAAAATAAAATTAACTTAAAATATAAAATCGATGTATTTCGCCTTAAAGTGACTCGAATGTTAAATAATGAATATATAATATTTCTGCACATTAAATAATATTTATGTTAATTTATTTTACAATAATCTGTTCACCTAGTTTCTTAAAAAAAATAATTAATTTTATAAAATGGCGATGGAAAAAAACACATTACCGTTCCTTTTTTAATCTTTTGTAACCATAACATACATAGTTGCACTGTTGAGTAGGTGTTGTCTTCTGTTGGTAAAATAAAAACTTGTTCTTTTTTATTTCATTTTTAATATTATTTATTAATATCAATTTACGTATATATTTAATACACCTTGTAAAACTGCATATGCATTTTGTGTGCAAAAATATGATACATATTAAAAATACATTACTTCAGAATAAAAATGAATAAAAATGCATTAAAGTTATCATCCCCAAGTGGATTTTAAACATAAAGGTTTAATATGTATTTGTTTAGCGCAACCGACAGGATAGGAGACAGGTTAGTTAGGATTTGAATCTGGCTTACCTGAATATGCTCAAACTGGACACCAATATAACACTCTCATTGATCTATAAAGGAACTAGAGTTGCGGTCATTTCTTCGGCGGCTTCTTTATTCTTTTGTCAGTACCCACGGCGCTAAAGAGAATCGAATGATTGTTGACTGCTTGTGGTCACAATTTGTATCTAAAGCGTCATTTTTTGTATAAACGCGCCATCTTTTTTCTCGTAATGGCCGCCACATCGGCCGCCACTGCTTTACCGACTCAAGGTCTTGATTCTCTTTCGGGTTGATGAGGACGCGCTCGGATAGGGATACAAGATAAAGCCAGAATGAACAGGATCGGGATAATCAGACGTAACAAAGGAATCAAGTTGCGCCAACACAGTTTATTGTAATAATTTTAAAATAATTTTTCTATGCTATGTTAAACTGTAAAGCGTCGTCAGAATTCTTTGAAGGTTTTATATTCAGTCAGTAAATAAACGGTCAATCTTTACTTTTGCCCAACCTCATGTAATCATTTTCAGACTCGATTATAAAATACAAGCTGCGTTATTGATTCATTCATCATTCATTACACATCGCTCGAAGAACGGACAGTTATTGATCAAACGCGGTCATCCAGTGGTACCGAGAGGAATCAAAGAATAGATGGCTGCCCTATAATCCAAAAGTAGGAAACAAAGTGGAGAGTCCTCCATTCGGCAGTAAATGAAAAATGAAAAATGATAATAATGGTGATAATGATACCTAGAGTTACACGAGTAGAAAATATTAACTTCAAAAACCATTGGGAATCATATAAAAATTTCACGAAGCTTCTATAAACTCTTCTATTTCCTATAAACCCCTTTACTACGCCCTCAAAACTTTTCGTCTCTCCATAATTGCACTCTGATGATTGATTGATTTATTTATTACATTTTTATTTATTGCAGGTAAAGATGTTGTGCAACGACTTTATTTGTGAATCACCAAAACAATCGGAATTCTTCAGATTTTTAGAAAAAAAATTCAATACAACAGAGGATCATAAAAGAAACGAAGAATTTATTTTTAAAAATAATGTTGTTTGAAAATTTAACATAGATTAATTTATTTTAATAAAATAGCCTTAAAGTATGTTTATTATAATGTATTACAGGTAGGTACCCATATTAGTATAATTTTTAGTTATTTAATGACTCGATATTTTTACGCAAATATATGCATTATTCCATATAAATTTAACTAAATAAACATATTATTTACATTGTTAAATAATATGGTAGAATTAATAGATGTAATCTCGTTAAAAAAACTTATTTAAGTAAAAAAAATATGCTTGATGATATTATATTATTATTAACATTGTAAAATAATACGGTAGAATAAAAAATGTAATCTCGTTAAAAAAACTTAGTTAAGTACAATAAAATTGACGTTCCTGTGGAAACGAATTATCCTTCTTTCAGTAAATATCCTTTGGTAATATTTCCTGCTCCTGGACCACGAGGCTGATGTCAAGGGAAGCGAGGCTCTCTATTGGGACTGATCATAGACTTCGCTACAGTACAAAAATATTTCCTAAAGCATTCCAATCCACCAGCGAAACATCGCATCGATCAGTTGGAGATGACAGCGCGCTATTTCTCTGGACAGACGCAACTTCAACAGTATGTTACAAATGTGGGAACAGAGTCAGCAGCGGATATAAATGAAGTAATCATTTTCATGACGCATTCTCATCTACATGAACAGATATTAGGGAGGGCTGTATCAACTTGAATTATAGTTGGTTTTATCTGAAGACGCGCTTGAATTTTGACACGTGTCATCAAAGTAATTTTTATTCAATTTACCGTATTCTAAAAATAGCAATATTGCTATTTCGGTATCTTGACAGTTATTATAGGCCGTGCATTTTAATGCCGTTAATGTTGACTTTTTAAGTTTGACAGGCTCGAAATTAATGAGTTAAATCAATCAGAAAGCTCTGAAACGTAAACAAACGTTAAGTTATTCACAAATTGTGACGGCATTACAATGGTATACAATAACTGTCAAGATACCGAAATAGCAATATTGCTATTTTTAGAATACGGCCAGCTGTTTCGACATTGAAGTGTCTTTTTTTATATATTTATTAATTTATTTTTTGTAAATATTTATTACATTAAACATATGCCAAACTGCTGTGCAGTTTTACGGCATATGTAACATCTGACCCCATCCACAATCCAAAAAACAATAGGTAGGTACCTACTCCAGATACATCACCTACCCACCTTTTCACCTATCCTGTGGCATGTAGCGGTCCTCGTAGCACAGTGGGCACGACACTGATTTCTCGCACCGAGGGTTCCGGGTTCAATTCGTGATTCAATTGTGATTTACTCAAGCTTGGGTGTTTTCCCAATGTACCTACTGATTTCAGTAAATAGACCTCTTGGCCTGTTGAAGCGTTAAAAATATAAATGCAATGTCAAAACCTGACGTACCTACTTACAATGAGACGTAGAAAACAAATTTATCGTCAACAATGCCTAGCGACATAATTCATTTAGAATTACGGCAAAATCTATTTCTTAAGACAAAAAAGTATTATTCGAGGTCTAAGTACCTAAATTACTTTTCCTATTAAGGAATCAGTTGATCGTCAGAAAAATCTGTGGCATCCTGCATAATATGACACACTCCGACACCACAATGTCGAAACATTGAATAAAATAGATTTTGATGACAAATGTCAAAAATCACGCGTACCGGATTGAACGAGATTTTCAGTGAACTTACTTAGGTAGGTAGGTACTATGAACAAATACCTCCTCCCCCTTTCCATCCAGTCAGGAATGATTTCTGTTTTTTTGGTGGACAAATGAACGATTGAAAATCATCAGTGCACTTGAATGAAAGTGAACACTTCACTTGAAAGAGAAAAATGACACGATGCAGTCAACTGAACGAAGCTTTCCATCACTACTAACGGTTGTTTCAAGTTCGATCAAAGTAAGCGGAAATACTGGCTTAAACTGAGCTTAACCTCAAGGTCACGCGAAATCTCGAAGAATTGAGTTGTTTCAAATTTAAAATCGGATTAGGGGTGTTGCGATTGTGTAAAATAAAAATCATAGACAAATGCACGCCAAAATAATTTTGCATATGACAACACATAATTTAAATTTCATTTGACAGCAAGCAGATCAAAGCAGATGTTTCGAAACATGTCATCAACAATGCTGTTTTACTGAAGATTTCCACAAGAAGATGAAAGGAGACTAGTGGGCCGCATTACGCAACTAATTTAATGTTTTGTTGCTTTGTTCCCACCTAAATGCGTACTGTCCAACAGATTTTCGAAGTAGATTCGAGAATACGATGAAAAGCGCCAGGAAGGTTAGTTATTGACGAAATTAAATGTTATCTTACCTATTTAGTGTTTGCAAGAACAATATGTTTTTATTTGATCTGTATTGTATTTCTTTAGTTTTTCTGTTTATAACCTTTTCTTTGTTTGCAGGTAATAAGAAAAGTGAATCCAAAGCCTACGACTGATATGCAGAATAAATTATATGTGGTTCAGTTAGATATTTTCAAAACCCAACTATCTAAAGAATCGGCAGGAAATTCACGAAGTTGTTTTGGAAAGGCATAATGCCAAAAGAGATCTGGCTTAATTTTATTACAAGTTGTATTTTTTATTAAAATATTCATTTTCCTGTTAATAGGTAGGTATATAAAATACAATAAAATAAAAGAATTTCATACACCGAATATATTGTTTTATTACTATTATTCCGCGGACGTCCTCTGCTTCTGCTGCTTTCGACAAACAATTTTCCTTGCCATCCTTTCTTTGCTCATCTGTTCCACATGACCAAACCAGTGGCCATGTCACTGGCTCTGCATACTGAGAATTCCGAGTTCGATTCCCGGTGAGGTCGCAATACATCTTTCTGATTTCTTTAAAATCTAGGTGTTCTTGTCGGACCGCAATTAAAATTGGGCCTTCAGGCCCATTGTAGCATTAAAAATTGCTGTACATTTGGTTTGAGGGCATAGTCCCGGTCTCCTACAATATAGCAATTACCAAATCTGGTACCTAGTACCGTTTGTCGTAACTTGATATTTTGTTTGGACATAATGACAAATATATTACTGATTTTTATAGTGCTCTTCGGCTGACTAAAATGTGGTCTGTGGTCAGCCATTGCTCTGGTAATGGCTGACACTATCCGCAGTCCAAGAAGCAGTGTTCCAGATAAATCACCTACGCACCTTTCATGGATATAAATGTAAAATTATCAAAACCCGAGTGAAATAGAAACCTTGAAAAAAAAATATTGTCGACAATGCCCTGCGGTAAAATTCATTTTACCGCAGGGCATTGTCGACAAAAAAAAAAAAAAAAGTTGCGGAAAAATCAATTTCTTCTGACAAAAAAGCATTGTTCGAGATCTAAGTAAAGTACTTCTCCTGTTAAGGATATACTGTAGGATCAGTCGATCGTCAGAAAAGCCTGTGTCACCCTACATAATATTGTACATTTCGACACTTTGTATGTAAAATGTCGAAAAATTAATAAAAAAATATTTTATTGACAGATGTCAATTACATTGCGCAGTGCGCATGTGCGACTCTGACCGAGAGTTTAATCTAAAATTTCCGCTCAGAATTCTCTGACAGATTTCGCTTAATCCGATTTGAAACAACCCGTTTTTGAAAAAAGTACTAAAAATTTCAGTTTAAACTCTACGCTTACTTTGATCGAACTTGAAACAACCGGGCCTAACAGTTTCATAGAATAAATTAATATAGGTCAACCACCGAGAGGTTTTGTATGACTCTTGCTAAAAAATATATTCTTATTTGCACTACCATTGACTCCATATAAAAGAAGAAAACAGATGAAAACAGAATGAGATGATCGTACCAAAGTTAATCCCGGTTATGGGATCTTCTTCTTACTTCTTTGAATCCCTCCCTCTCCCTCTCCCACGTAAAAGTCTTAGAAAAAGCACTAACGTGGCTAAAAGGCAACCCCCCCCCCTTCCCCACCAAGAGTGGAACGTAATTTTTTTCTCTTTTATTTGCAGAAGATATTTTGTGCTGTGCAAAACTATTTTTATATTATTGAGTGTAAAAATAGCAAGAAGTTTTCATAATTAATAAGAAAAAATAAAAGCGTAGCATTCTACATACTCCAT
>JADDOH010003335.1:0-47910 GCA_016648135.1 Agrypnia vestita | reverse complement strand
GAGTGTTGTTTTTGTAGTTGTCCATTTTTTTCTTATCAGTTTTTTCTAGTTATTTTTAATAATAATGCTTTTTGAGTAAGATATTTAGATAGTAAACAAAATTATTCATCAGATGGCATTCATTAACAAGTTTTTGAATTTTTTGTTAGTTACTGCCTTCTAGCTTGGAAGGGCAGATTAGTACTACAATTAGTTCACTTCATTAGTACTAAAATTAGTTCACTTAATTTGTACTACAATTCCGTAGTACCACAATTAGTTCACTTCATATAGTTTTTATTACAAATGTAGTGTACACTTTGTAGTCTTCAAACTGGTGAACGTGAGTGTGTTGTAGTCTTCATTTTGAAATGTAGTTTTTCCCTTTGCTAGTCATCGCACATCACAGACCGGCACATCGCACATCGTATCCCCATAGAGCCCATACACGCGGTACACCGCAGGAATCTTTAGTTGAAAATATGGCATCGTCGCGATGACAGGGTTTTTACTTTATTTGAAATACGGTAATAAAACGCAAATAAAAAAACGAGGAAAATGTTAAAAGGAGTAATTGTTGAAAAAATAGTCATATCCAATAATAATAATTTCGATTTCCGCCCGTCCGTGCGTAACTTCACAGAATTTAAAACAATTTAATTCCATTTTCAAAATGAGTATGATTTCAAAATTGTTATTAAATAAAATGAAAACATTGACTACGATTTTTTAATAAAAAAACTCTGAATGAGATTTTTTTAAATATTTAGATTTTTTTTAATATTTCAGTCTTTTGAAAATTAAAACTATTAAGTGCGTCCATTGCTATATCGCATTTGTCATTGATATTTATCATCAATCAAAATGTATAATTCTCTACGTAAAAATGTCTGTCACCAAAGCTACCGGAAGACTTGTTGAGGTGACCTCTGGAGACATACCGCAGCGTGTGTGGTGTTCGCGTGCAGATGTTTCCAGACCTGTACGGTGACTAGTGATGGGTCCGCTCTGTACTCACTACTACAATGTAGTACTACACTACATTGAAGTGCACACTTCGCACATTTTGATGTGTAGTGCACACTACAAACTGCAAACACCAAAGTTATTGAAAGTATAAACTTCAAATAGTATACTTCATTTCAAAGTGAACACTACAAAGTACATACACTTCAAAGTTACCGAAAGTATGAGAAACACATTTTAAATAGTGTATTTTTTACGTGAAATTTTTGGATGTTTACGTGAAGTTGATGTAGCTAAACGGAGAAATCTCTGGAAACTGTAACAACCCCCCCCCCCATGGTTTGAAAATTTTTTGGAATTGAACGAAGAAATCTGGTTGGTGACCTTTTTTTTTTTTTTTGTTAGCTCGCCAAATGTTACTTTGGAGAAAATATCGTCATTTATTTAAATATTTTAGTCGTTGACCTTTTTTTTTTTTTTTTTAGCTCGCTATATTTTTATTTGGGAAAAAATACTTCATTTCAAAAAATTTACTTCATTACATTACTTCACTTCATTAATACTACAATTACTTCATTTCATTACTTCACTTCATTAATACTACAATTACTTCATTACTTCACTTCATTTACTTCACTTAATTTCGTAGTACTACAATTACTTCACTTCAAGTAGTTTTTACTACAATTGTAGTGTACACTTTGTAGTCTTCAAACTGGTGAACGTGTGTGTGTTGTAGTCTTCATTTTGAAATGAAGTTTTTCCCTTCGCTAACAGTGACCGCACAAGAATTGAAATTCGATTATTTTTGTCTGTGCGATGGACAAGCTGTACTGTATTCCCCGCTTCCCCCCGTTCGTATCCCTTCCACACTGCCCGTTCACGCCAAATCACGTATGGTCAACCTTTTTGACGTGATTAGGTATAGTCAACCTTTTGGACGTTTTACGTTTCTACACTATCTATTTCGCGGCGCTCTTCGTTACAAGGGTCCGGGATGCTAGGGATAGAAATTCCTTTCAAGTCACCACATACGTAGTACCTCTCCAACCACCCTGCGCGGCAGTATCGCATTATTTTCTTCCGTCTTTCTACTGTATTGCAATCTACTGAAGATTTCCAAAGACAAAAATTCGTATTTTTATTCATTTTTGACGTCTGTGATAAATATATTTCCAGTGAATTTATTGAACAGGTAAATATATTATTATTTATATTTAGAATATACAGGCTTTCTCATAACTAGTAGTAAAAACTTTACTGGTAGATTCCTGCCCTGATAAAGATAGTGAGTTGTGTAGATAGTGTCGATAGATAGTAAGTCGAAAATGTTCAAGCAACCATGATCTCCATCAATAGTTATGGAGATACGCAATATCAAAGTTTATATTTTTTCTCAATATTTCTGACTTATGTTTTACAAAAAGACCTATCATTATCGCAACTTATCTCGATTATGAAAAATTCATTCGCTTTAAATACATGTCTAATAAAATTATTATAACCTTGAAAAAGTTGTAAATAGGTTTTTGTATAATCAATATAAATTATTTTAATGATAGTTCAACTTTTCGCAAAAATTAATCAGAAATATTGAAAAAAATGTAATCTTTGATATTGCATGTCACAAAGCAATTTGAAAAACACATAAGCACGAAACACTTCGCTGCTCGGAATGTAAAGACAATCAATGTTGATATGAGTCGTATATTTCCAGACACCGCTAACTCCATACCAAAGTAATTTACAGCAGATCAAGTAATTAATACCTTATATGTATATAAATATGAACAAACTTTCTAGAAAAAATAACAATGTAGGTAATAACAACTCACACAATAAGGTATAAATTACTTGACCTGCTGTAAATTGCTTTGGTATGGAGTTAGCGATGTCTGGAAATATACGACTCATGTAATATAACATATTGTACGTTTTTTGTATAAGTTTTACTATGTTTATTTGTTTTTCTTATTTTTTATATTGTACCATTATTTGCTTTATGTTTGTTTATTCCATTTGGTATAAAAACGGATAAGTAAGTTTTGAATATTTTTTTATAAGAATGTTCTTAGGTTTTCACGGCCACTCAGAATCTTCAAGTTTGTGTTTGCTGGGGTATTATGCCGTGTTGTTACGACCTTTCGGGCCGACGTTTCGGATCCCATTGCAGGGTCCATCATCAGGGCTGATGTGTTGTCTTGAATGTTGGTGTTATGGTTAAGTATCGGCTTGCAATACCGTGCCGAAGTCAGATGTGTTCTGATACATTGTGGGTTGTATGTATGAATTCATGGGAGCTGTTGTTTATTGCACTATCTCTGCGGAGTCCTGCGACGAGAATGACTTTGAAAAGAAGCGCGTATACCAAGATTTTAATTTGGACATCAATCTCTATTAATATATTATCGGAACATGCTTGTTATACTTTCATAGTGCTGTCCTTGATAATACGCGCATTGGTGACTCTTAGCTTTCCACGGATTGGGATCGGATATTCGAATGCAAAATGATGGCCGGATATCCAGAAAATGCTCAGGCCAGTGCTGATTTTTCTGGAATGACCGAGTTTGCATAGCCCGTTTTGGTGCCTCGTGACACCTTTTTGGAAATGGTACGCTGCCGTTTTCCCCCACGTCTACTTTAATCGCAGTCCCCTTGACCACAATCGGTCAATATACCCACCGTCCCCCGTTTCCCTCTATCTTAATCGTCTCCGTGGATCGCTTTGCTGATCTCAACATATCCTTAATTTTGAAGTTGGTACCAAAAACTGTCTTCATGTCTCTTTTCTTGAGAGCTCTGGCAATTCTGTCTGTAACGCTTTGGACAAAAGGCAGAAAGGCGATGCCTTTGCACTCAGGTTCTGTATGTTTTTCAGGGCGAACAGACCTCGTACTTATGATGCGTTGTATCTGTCGCTTCTGGTAACCATTGCCTTCCAGTGCGTCGCTGAGTGTTATCATTTCCTCCTGTAGATATTCATCTTGGCATATCCTTTTGGCCCTCGTGGCCAAAGTGTTGATGAGACCTCTTTTTTGAGCAGGATGATGGTGGGAGTTCGCATGTAGATAACGGTTGGTATGTGTAGGCTTCCTATAAGATATGAAGATTCTGAGTGGCCGTGAAAACCTAAGAACATTCTTAACCAACCTCTATGGGGAGGAAGTTTATTTATCTACACGCCGGCTGGAGAGCTTAAGGAGTAAAAAAGAAAAGCTTCTAAGCAACTTAGCTTTTTTACAACGCTGTAAAGCACAGTCGGTGACACCATCATTCATCAAATTGCGAAGACACATCCACACGGAGAAGGCTGAGAGAATATTCCAAAGAACTGAAGCTGCCCTTTTGAGAGAACGAGTGTGCAACATCCGCCTGGAATTGGACAAAATAACAAGAATTCTCTTTGACCTGCACCTGAGCCTGAGTGGTACATTGAATTACGAAGATTGGACGAAAGTGGACAAAATGACGTCAATGCACGCGTGGCGAAACAAACAATTGGTGGAGACTCGGCAAAAACGGAAATTTGAGTCACTCAGCCGACATAAGAAAAGCTCAACTAAGGAGCTTGATTCTACCAAAGTGGTCAAAAATTTATCCAGCCTTTCATTGGACAAGGCCGCGATATCAGTTTTAGCTAAAGGTTTGAATTTCGCCATAGCACCAAAAAACATTCCAGTTGACGACATAATCTGCGGCGTAGAAGCGGCATTGCGCAAGATTCCAGTGGCCATCGCAGAAGAAATTAGACAGGATACATGCGCTATATTAAGAAAGGCTAAGCCTCCGCGTCCCAATATATCCAAAGAGGATCACGCAGCTATAAAGAGCCTTCGCGCAAACGAAGAGATCCTGATTCTTCCAGCAGACAAAGGCAATGCCACAGTGATTTTGGACCAAGTAGACTACATAGCGAAGATGCGGGGACTTTTGGAAAGCAGCACTTATACGAAAATCCAGAAGAATCCAACGGATAGAATCGACAGAAAAACTAGGGAGCTGGTCAAAGCTTCCAGTATTCCAGCCGATTTGCATTTCAAACTATTTGTGCAAGCGTCAAAAACACCAGCACTCTACGGGCTTCCCAAAATACATAAGGATGGAGTGCCACTAAGACCAATTGTGAGCGCAATAGGAGCGCCAACATACAAGCTGTCACAATATTTGGCCGGTCTCCTACAGATGCAGACGGGAAAGACGTCCTCATGGGTGAAAGACTCAGCACACTTCGTCAACATGCTAAAAGAAATAAAGTGTGAAAGGGGTGATATACTAGTCAGTTTTGACGTCATATCCCTTTTCACTAATGTGCCTGTGGACGACGCTATGAGTCTGTTGGAAGAAATTTATGATGAAGACATCTGCGCACTGTTTGAGCACTGCCTGACGAGTGGATACTTTTCTTTCCAAGGTGAGCTCTTCCAACAAGTGGTAGGCGTAGCGATGGGTAATCCACTTTCTCCGGTGATTGCTAACTTTTTTATGGAGAAATTCGAAGAAACAGCACTGGACACAGCATCCTTTACTCCGAAGGTCTGGTGGAGATACGTCGATGACGTGTTTTCAATCTGGCCGCATGGTGAAGACAAACTAGGTGATTTTTTGGGACACCTTAATTCACTACATAAGAACCTGAAGTTCACCATGGAGATAGAGAAAGACAACGTGCTGCCTTTTCTTGATGTGGAAATAAAAAAGAAAGCCGATGGGAGTTTCGGACACAGAGTTTATAGGAAGCCTACACATACCAACCGTTATCTACATGCGAACTCCCACCATCATCCTTCTCAAAAAAGAGGTCTCATCAACACTTTGGCCACGAGGGCCAAAAGGATATGCCAAGATGAATATCTACAGGAGGAAATGATAACACTCAGCGACGCACTGGATGGCAATGGTTACCAGAAGCGACAGATACAACGCGTCATAAGTACGAGGTCTGTTCGCCCTGAAAAACATACAGAACCTGAATGCAAAGGCATCGCCTTTCTGCCTTTTGTCCAAAGCGTTACAGACAGAATTGCCAGAGCTCTCAAGAAAAGAGACATTAAGACAGTTTTTGGTACCAACTTCTAAATTAAGGATATGTTGAGATCAGCGAAGGATCGAGATCGCTTAGAAACAGACGGTGTGTATAGACTCGATTGTCAAGACTGCGATAAAGTATACGTGGGGCAAAGGGCACGTACCATTTCCAAAAGGGTCAACGAGCACAAACGGGCATGCAAACTCGGTCATCCAGAAAAATCAGCACTGGCTGAGCATTTTCTGGATACCGGCCATCATTTTGCATTCGAACCGAAAATCCTTGGAAAGCCTAAGAGTCACCATGCGCGTCTTATCAAGGAAGCACTAGAAATCTACAAGCATCCGATAAACATTAATAGAGATGATGGTCTCAAATTAAAAACATCTTGGTATCCGGCGCTTCAAAGTCATTCTCGTCGCAGACTCCGCAGAGATAGTGATCAGACAACGGATGAATCATACATACAACACAATACAAACACATCATGACTTCGGCACGGTATTGCAAGCCGATACTTAACCACAACACCAACATTCAAGACAAAACATCAGCCCTGATGATGGACCCTGCAATGGGATCCGAAACGTCGGCCCGAAAGGTCGTAACAACACGGCATAATACCCCAGTTAACACAAACTTGAAGATTCTGAGTGGCCGTGAAAACCTAAGAACATTCTTAAAAAATGCAAACTTTGATGTCGCATACCTCCTTAACTATTGATATTAGGTAATGGTTGCTTGAACATTTTCGACTCTGTTGAGGCAGGAATATAACCCTGCGAGGTTATTAATGTTTTCCAAATAACCTTGTATATTTAAATTTTACCACATGTTCTGTATATGCGTTGCAACAATCTTTAGTGCGACCGGCATCCAAAGCTATTTCATTCCCCTTAAATGACCACAGATGTCACTGATGAGATATCTACTATTTTCTATGATTTGGATTTTTTTAGCAATATCCTATATATGTGTAATGAGATTCTTCCGAATTATTAGCATTACAGTAGAATACGTCTGAAATATCATTTATATTTAATAAACTCCTTTTTAGACCAGTATTTTCATTTAGAATATTTCGAATGTCCAAATTTTTAGAACACAGTGCTGGATTTTTGTCACAGGGACATCATTAATCAATCAATATACCCTTGGTGGGTCGCAGTCGCAACACGTCTCTTCCTGGTCGTATCGTTCTATCGGCAGCCGAGTTGCGTGTGATTGACTAAGACAACATACCAACTGAAATATCAAGAAAAGCATGTGAAGATTATTGATTTATTAGAAGATATGTTGCTGAAAATCACTTAAGGCAAGCAATTAGCAAAATTCTGGCTTTCAGTTGCTGACACTTCTCCCTGCTTGGCTGACGAAGCCATGAAAGTCCTCCTCCCCTTCGCTACTTCATACTTATGTGAAGTGGGATTTTCTGTCATGGTTTTTGTCGAGACTAAATATCAAAATAAATTGGATGTATCAATTTCACTGCGATTAAAAGTTACTAAAATATAAGTCCACACTAATGCGGTTATGATAAGAAATAGGCAACAAATGCATCCTTCCCATTAAAATATCACATATTAATATTTTCGATTATATTTGGACTTTTTCTTATTTGAACAGTCCTTCGTATATGTAATTACAATATGTATTGTAAAAATTGTAATTCTTTTGATGGGTCGCGGTCCTGTCAACTTTGGGAACCACTGCCCTGGAGAAACTCGGTTGGGTAGAGCCAGCGTAAAGAGAGTGGTTAATCTCATGTGGCCCCAAATGTGACTGGCCGCTTAGAATGCTTATTGATGATGACCATGAATCTAGAAGCTCGAGGTGGCTTGAAGTGTCACTCCATTGATGACGAGAGGAATGGGGATAAGATAATGGGGAAGAATAAATAAGACTCGTGATATATTTTATAACATACTTTCATTTTGTGTTAAAAATATCGACAATACTAATTAAAAATGTCATCTTACAATATAAATATATTTAGTTATATACCGTGCAATCCACTTTGTATCAGAGCGTGGACGGACAATGAGACTTACAAATTAATTTTAGGCTTATTTGTTAGTAATTGATCGCGTAACCATCGGACAATTTATATACAAGTTGCAACAGAGCTAGTCCACGATACTTTGTAAGTAGATTCCTACCTAAATTATGAGTAAAAATGTCATAATACATATTTTTGAGTATGTTCAAATGTTTTCAAGATAACTTATATGTATTATAATGTATGTGTTAATTACTCGGATGAATGTTATACATATTACATAAATAAGAAAATAATATTTGCTTCATACTCTACTAAAAAAAATAGAAGTCTCTTTACCAGCGGTGACATCTACATTCTGTTTCATGATTTTGTATGTTCGTAGTATTTTGGAATACGCTTCCCAGGTATGGAATTCAGGTTGCACAGAACACAATAGCAGAATTTAAAACTTTCGTTTGTTTCGATCTCACGTTAGCAATCAAGATGCTGAAAAATACTTTAACATACAGATTTTAACATTCCGTAGAAATATAACAGACTCTGTAATGTTATTTAA
Organism: Agrypnia vestita; assembly: GCA_016648135.1. Classification (NCBI taxonomy): domain Eukaryota; kingdom Metazoa; phylum Arthropoda; class Insecta; order Trichoptera; family Phryganeidae; genus Agrypnia; species Agrypnia vestita. The sequence goes on along the minus strand of JADDOH010003335.1, from coordinate 39,378 downwards.
AATCGCACACAACTTAGTTGATACTCCAGATCTCCTTCAACGTCTATCGTTCCATATCCCAGATCCTAACAGCAGACAGTCACCTACTCTTCATCTTCCTCTTTGCAAGATCAAACAAAACTAAACAAAACTGATTCATCTACAGATCCACAAATTCATTCAACTTAAATAACAACCACATTGATATTTCTAACTACGCTATTCGGGACATAAAACGAAAATTAATTTCACTCAACCCAAACTACTTCACTCAATTTATGTTCCCATATACTCCCATCCTCCGTTCCTTTATCCTAACCATATTTTATTATTATCCCATATTATTGTTGAATGTATTTGTGGATCTGTAGATTAATGAGTTTTGTTTGGAGTTGGTTCTTGTAAAGAGGGAGATGAAAAGTAGGCGACTGTCTGCTGTTTCGATTTGGGATATGAAATGATAGACGAGTTATTTACGAGTTGCTTAAAAGCGTGTACAGTGTTTACAAGATAAGTCAGAAATATTGAAAAGATGTTGCAAATACGAAGTCGCTCTTCTCCATAACTACTGAAATTTTTCAGTGTTACAATATCTTCGACTCGTATTCTTAATATATATAAAACACTGAAATACCGTGGACTAGCTCTGAAACATCCAGTCTATACTGGATAATTTTACACAGTAGGTCAATGTTATTTTTTAATCAAATAATTTTATGTATAACTAATAATTAATCAATGTAAGGCCGAAGTTCAAACAACGAGTCCGTCAGTTTTGACGGGTTACGGCTAGTTCCATAATAAATTGATAATAGATAGTTCAATAAATGATCTATAAATCGGCCAGCATAGATACGAAAAAATCTTGTATGAACATTTTTGTGGTGTATAAACGTCAAAATGAAGTATAAGTTGCAAAGAAAATCATTTTCAAGAACATGACTTTCTATGTATAGAAACCGACGGGGTGTTTGATCCTCTTCCGGTCATATTTCAAAAATCTAATGGCCCATGTCCACGGAACGAGATATGATGAAATAAATCTCGATACCGTGTGTTGAGATTTTGGTCTGGGGACAATATCAGAGATCCACTTGAGATTGGTAGGGTGTTCGAGCCGACAGCGAGACTCGACATGTTACCCAAAACTATAAATATCTAAAATTATTTATTCTGAAAAGATGGGCTAACAGAGTGCATTAACAACAATTATTTCATTTTAATTGGCGCTAGGAGAGATTGAGACAGATTATTTAGTGGAATGGATGTGTGGACGCTTACCAATCTATAGTAAAACCAATTTCAAATTAGACACAATTCAAAATTTTTAAAAGCCACAAGTCCCAAAATGTTAATTTCATTGTAGATTAACCTCGATAATTCGAAATATTTTTTTGCCCCTTGGGCCAAAAATCACTACATTTTAGGTATATAATTTGATATTTTTATTTAAATTTAATAAAATTGAAAAAATATTTACACTTTTTTCGCGAGTGAGAACAACAGATATGTCAATATTGCGTACTTGCATAGTGAATTTTTCGTTTTCGAAATGATTTCTTGAAATATACAAAAATACAGATGTTTTACACAAAATTGATGGCTTTTTTCATGAGTTTTACGATTTCTGGCGAATTTCTAGGTATCTTATATTTCAAAAATGCTTTTTAGGTTCCTTTAATTTCGAATTAACGAGGTTCTAATTATTATTAACTGTTAATTAGTATAAACTGGATGGACAGTTACCAATGAATATGTTATGGTTTGGATAAATAAAGAAAAATAAGTAATTAGAATAATGTAAATCCGAAGCTTCAACATCTCAGACATATGATGAGACATCCAGAGAAGTAGAAGATCTTGCATCTCATAATATATCAAAACATTGCTAGAAGCCGGGCCCTGGGAGAAGGAGGACATCATGGCTGAAAACCTGAGACAGTGGTTTGGCCAGCTACCGTAGAGCTATTCCGGGCCGCAGTAAATAAACCAATAGCCAACGTCTGTCGAATGAATAGGGCACGAGAAGGAGGGATTCTAACTCACCCAACTGACAGACCAACGAGGCCGTAAGCCCGTGGTTTCCATTTCTTCCTCGCTCCGTGCGGCTGGTCCAGATTTGGGGACTCTTTGGTCCCGTTCTGGTGAAACATTGGCTACCAATTTTTCACAAACTCTTTTGTTTTAGATTCTACTCGTTCAAATTAGTCGAGACGTTACGTGTGTTATTTCCATACACGTGGTTATCGAGTTCTTACTTGACCTTACCTCGGATCTCAATGTATCATGCGAGCAGAAACAGTATCTCTGAGATTGAAAATCTCATAATATGACATCCGTGGACACGGGCAATAATATAACAAATATTTTTTATTTATATTTTTTAAAAATTGTCAGACAGTTCAGATAATCATAATGATGAATAAGAATACTTTGAAATCACAATATTTAAATACACACATAATACAATTCTCCATAAAATTAATATAAATTATTGCTAAAGAATTAATTACAAATAATATCAAAATACACAATTTGTATAATTATAAAAGACATTGCACATGTTCTGAAATAAGCAATATTACTCAGGTGTTTGCAGTGGAAACATTGAAGCATGACTTTTTTGTAAACATATATTTTGGAAAAAAAAATAGGAATCAAATATTTTTGCTATAGATTTTTATGATATATAAAAATATGAATACTCTGATAATAATTGTGAAAGAAATATTACGAAATATATGTTGTATTCCAATTTTTTTTCCAAATAATTGTTTACGTAAAAGTCATGCTGCGATGTTCCCACTGCACGCCCCTGCTATGTATGTATCTTGACAGTTAGAAAGCTCATTACGCATAATTGCGAATAATTAACTTTTGTTTACGTATAAAAGCTTTCTGATTGATTGAATTCATTAATTTCAAACCTGTCAGACTTAAAAGCAATATTGCTTATTTCAGAATATGGCAGATTTGAGAAATTCTTATAGAATAGTTTTAACGACATCATTATTAATAAGTTGAATTTTTGGCTTAGATAATAGACATTCCAATGAATAATTTTGAAGAGTTGTAACTTTATAAATTCACATAAATTTTTATAATCAGACTTAATTTCAATTCTAACCCAAATTTCTTATCTCCATAAATAATAGATATTTTTCAATGTTAAAAATCTTCTGGCTCATATTGTATGGAAACATTGTGTACTAGGTCTGAAACAGCTGTATAATTATTATAAATCTACCTTGGTTTATCTTTCAGAGTACGTTTTGAAAAGTATGTTCGATTTGATAAATTTAATGCAAGAAAAGCGGCACGCATGTTATTGCATGGATTATTGTTTCACGGACGCTATTAACCGGTCGTATGGAGCGTAGATCTACGTGAATATTTTTGTACCCTCTATATGCCGGAGCTGAAAAATGCGCTCTATAGACATGGATGCGAATTTGACCAATTTTACCTGTGGTATTAAAGCTTATTATTGGTTGTATCTCAAGTTTTTGAATTAATGAACGAGTTCTATTCATAAACTAACCTCATTTGCTGCGAAAAATGGACAAAAATCATTCCAAATGTCGCCTTCGAACCGCGCAGTAATTGTGTTATTTGTCTGTTAAAAAAAGTGTTATTTTAAGCAAAAAGGGTTAAAATTAAGTATTTTTATATTCTTTGATATATTTAGATCGAAAATATTGAAATACAATATCTTCAGTGTTATTGCTTCCATGATTTTATTCGATAAACATGTGCGTACATTTCTGACTGTAAATTTCGTTACTTATATTCATAATTAATAAATAGGTAATTATTGAAGTCTGTTTATTGAGAAACTAGAAACTGCAACTTCTTAGCGATTATTGTTGATTTTTACATGAATATAACTTTCACAAAAAAGTGTTTAAAAAACAGGAGTCATGTACGAAATTGCGCGGCAGATAGCGTACATTCCGCGTTTCGCACGGGCGGCATACGACCGGTTAATTACCAATTTCCCATTATCAACCCTCATAATATCACGTTCTTTGCTTACCATTTGTAACTAAGCATTTCCAACCAATCTTTACATACTTGTAAAATCATACATTTTAGATATTCAAAACTAATTACTTCTACAATTCAGTAACAGTAACAATAGTATATTTTTGGTTAAATATAAACAATGGTAATGAAAATACAATTTAAAGTCAAAATTGGTGAAAAAAAAAAACAATTCTTTTTACTGTAAAATCCCGATAATGAAGAAAGTTCACTAATTTTGATTTTTAGCTCTGCGTATTTTCTATCAATATTCATAAATAAAAAATATGTGCGAAAAAATTATTTCGATACATCGAGTATTTTCCGAGATATGGAATATTAAAAATAAGTGCGCGACACGAGATATCACCGCCCGGCGCTCGCTGCGTGCGTCGTAATGGTACAACGCTCGTTCACCGCTGGCTACTACTAGTGAGAGCGAGCGGAGTGTTGGAAATTGACGTCACACTGTAGACGTGCGCCTGGTATTTGTATATGTACAAAAAACATACACAGGAAAATTGAAGGACTCTAAACTCTTCATGTCAATTCTTCGTTTATTTCGCCAACCAATTTGTTCCACAGAAATAGTCAAGTCGAGAAAACCGTGTACTTTTAATGCTGCGAGTTTTGTGTAATAGCGTCCTTCTTCGAAATGTCCTAGGCCAGACGCACGTCATGCAGAAATGCTATTTTTTACAAATTCCACCCAAAACTTTCGGTGTAAATTTGAAAATGATGCTTTCTTTACAAAATAGTAGTGAAAATTGAATCATTATCAGTTTTTATCAAACACATTCAAACACGAATACTGATATGATTTTGGTACAATTTCGTCAAGGGCATCTACGCCATTCCAGGAGTCGATTTGTCATACCTAATGCATATTTTTTGACTTGCGTAACTTTAAAAAATCACCCTTCAATTCCTTGTAACGCAATATCAATGTTGCACCGCAGTTGCGGAGAGTACATATCTATACTGTATAATAAATATGAAGGCTAAATCCAAGTTCATGGTCCCATCGCATATATAATAAAAATGAGTATTACACTGTATAATTGAATGTGTTAATAACAGAATGAAAGATAATTTATGTTTAAATAATAAGTATTAAACAAGATATTACATTTTAAAGTTTTGAAAAATGTACCGTATATTTTGACATTTCATAGGCAACATCTGGGGAAAAACGTGTAAATCATAGACAATGTATAAGTTTAAGGACAAATTTATATTTATAAACGAAAGAAATATGATGAATATTGAACACAGGTACTTTTTGTATTTCGTTGATAGTTTTTTTAGTTATTTATTGATATGGTTATTAGGTTTGGTTAGGTAAGGTTAGGTTTGTTTAATTCAGATTACGGTTATTTTTGCTACATGAAAAATAAAATTCATATTGCGTAATATTTAATATTCTTTATGGTTTGGGCATTTTCTTTTATATACCCTTTTCCATGGTTCTTAAAGTTTAGTAATGACTGACATTCAAAATGTATGGTAAATTTTTCGAAACTTTAAATCTTATTTAATACTTATTATTTAAGCGTTAATTATCGTTCATTTTGTAATCAGGACATTCAATTATATAGTGAAATACTCAATTTCATTGTATATACAATGGGACCATGATCTTGGATTATGCCAATATAAAATAAAATTAGGTATGTTACAGTGAATCTGTATTTCTAGTATTTCACTGGAATTTTAGTGAAATTATGTTCAAGGTCATTCTTATCATATCCAAGCAGATTTTCACCAACAGAAATTAATACAAAATAGAGAAAAATATTGTTAAAATATTTTTCTCTGATATCTTACTAGTGAAATTATATTGGTTTCTGAACTGTCATTAAAATTAAATTTGACAGATCATGACAGATGTCTATTTCCGGGTGAGATTGACCTCTTAGAATAACAATTTAAGAATTAAGTTAATGCATGAAAAAGGTTCTTATTGCATTATTAATTTCTTCTGTGCATATTAACATCATATACCGGATATTATTAACCTAACCTGAGCTTTGAGAAATGCGTGAATTCGTGGACAAAATATGTTTTAATTTTTTTTTTTTAATATTTGTTTTAATCTACATTCATTAATTACACCTACACGTTTCGGAAAAAAACTTTCAATCGTCGGGGGTGTTTTATATATGTCAAAATATCAAAATGAATGATGTCTTTTGTTTTGGTTTTCTAAATTATTTAAAAAATTATTTTTAAATATTATTGCTGAAGTTCGAAGAGGAAAATTTTATAGAATTGGACTAGTAGTTAAATTTAATTGATTATTAATAATATTCTATTTACTTTTACCAATTTCAGACCAAAATTATTTATGTGTTTTTACACATAATAATAAAGAAAGTCCTAAATCTTCATCAAAACTGTGATCATTTTCTAATAAATTATTTCCAAATTCAGAATCTATGATTATTCAGACATGGATTTTTAATTTAATAACATTTTTCCGAAACATGTAGGCGTAATTAATTAAAACAAATGATAAAATTAATTTTTTTTTTGTCAATTCTCTCAATTTTTTGTCAATCAACAAAAAAATGTCAATCTACAAAGTTGCTCAACCAGTAGAAGAAAAAAAATAGTTTCACCGATACTGCATACAGATTCACCGCTTGACATGTTTTCACTGTCTGACCGGGTAAAATATATTTCTAACAGTGAAAATATAGACTCACTAGAAATGCAAATTCACCGTAACAGGTATACAATTGTCCTTAACATGTTAAAAAAAAAAATATTAAATTTAAAAAAAAATGAACTATAGTAAATGTGTCAAAATTTTTCTATTAAACCTTTCTAAAATCGTAATCACAGCAGAGTGGATGTGACTGTCTTCAATCCGTGCACCAAAACGGTGGGCGGCAAGTCCTCCGTGAAGTTCTTCAGCAGATTCAAGTATCGCACTCTGTCCGGACACTCTTTCACGAGCCTGGCTTCGATCGTCTTCAGGTCTTCCAGGTCCCCGTGGCTCCTCTGCCTCTCGTCACCCTGCGCCCGGAAGCCCTCTCGCTGGCTCCTCTCTTCGTTTTGCAGCCCAAACGGGTCGCGCAGATTGCCGGCGGTCGGGTGCTCGTCGCTCTGGAGTCCAAACGGGTCTTTGATGTTGACGTTTGCGGAGCTCGCAAACATTTCCGCGTCGGGCGCGACGAGCGACGGTTCCGGAGGAGGCGGGAGGTACATGAAGATGACGGCGGTCTCTTTGGAATTTGATTTGATCATTTCGTTTACCCTGCAAATAGAATTGAACATAAGTAATAATTTATACCAATTTAATACAATAGAGGAAGTATATCTCGGGGATGGTTGTATAAGCTTATCGAAAAGTTGAAATAAAAAGGATTTTGATGACAGACACAAAAATTGTGTGCAGAGAACCGGCTTAAACGAGATCCACCGGTCGTATGCCGGAGCGGAGATCTACGCTTCTATTTTTGTACCCTCTGTATGCCGGAGCTGAAATATGCGCTTTCTAGACACGCATGCGAATTTGACCTATTTTACCTCTGTTTATGGGTTTTTAAAGTTTATTATTGGCTGTATCTCAAGTTTTTGAATGAATGAACGGGTTCTATTCGTCGAGTAACCTCATTGGCTGCGTAAACCGGACAAAAAATCATTCCAATTATCGTCTTCGAACCACGAAGTGATTGTGTTATTTGTCTGTTAAAAAAGTGTTAAAAATAAGCAATTTCTTTATAATTTATAATAATTATAATTTCTCAATATTCTTGGATATATTTAGAACGAAAATATTGAAATACAATAAAATTAGTGTTATTGCTTCCATGGTTTTATTCGATAAACATGTGCATACATTTCTCACAGTAAATTTCGATACTTATTTTCATAATTATTGAATAAATAATTATTGGAGTCTGTATATTGAGAAACCAGAAACTTCAATTTCTTAGCGAGTACTGTTGATTTTTACATCACAAAAAAGTGTCTAAAAACAGCAATCGTGTGCGAAATTGCGCGGCAAACAGCGCACATTCCGCGTTACGTACGTGCGGCATATGACCAGTTAAAGCTTCTAACCAATGTAGCAGTTATGGACTTTCAGAAGTGATGGCGCAAAGATATACCGGATCAAAATATTATCTTTTTTTCATTATATATTTTTAAATATGTCATGTTTAATAAGATTAGGTCGAGTCATAATTATCCGCTGTTTTTTTAAAATTACATTATAACACAATCAAAAATTTAAACAAACGCAAAACATATTTATAAAAATTATCATTCAGGGACACGGCCACCACAAATGTCAATCACTGCTGATTTACTTGGAAGACTATCGATTCCGCGGGCAAAGAGTGTCCAGTGTCTTGGTGGTGCAACCTTAGTCTTCTTCCGCAACCGCCAGAAAGGCCTGCTCATCAAAATACGCCCTTTCCTGGCTTGTCGTCTAAGCTGGTATCACCGCGCGTGAGGGAACAGTTTGTTTTGACAAGCCAGAGTGAGACCGTAAATTCCGAGCGAATAGAAATAGACAATCGGTGGGAGTACCCGCGTGTAGAAAATTCCAGTGCAGAGTTAAGGAATAGTAGAATATGTTTTATCCAATGAAAAGTTTACCCTCTGACATACGCGCTTGGCAGATTGTACCGACTCCCGTCCGGAGAGCCGCGGCTCCCCGCCCACCTCAGCTCCTCCACCCTGTCCCTCCACTCGTCCACCTGAAAGAGCAGGATTCGCAAATCATTCACTATAGTATGCTATACAGTCAAACCCCGGTAATTCCTAATTGGGAAAAATGTTTAGACCCTAGCATCGTTGATCTATATATTTTAAATCACATAATTAGAACTTTTTTTTTATACAGGGTGTACCGGTGCTAGCAGCAGAAACTTGGCTGGTAGATATCTGCCTATGTTAAGACCTAATATCAATAGTTAAGGAGATGTGACATCAAAGTTTGAATTTATTTTTCAATATTTCTGACTTATTTTTTTGTAAAACTACAATACAATAACTTAAATCTAATACTAACAATTCATTCCCTTTAATACAAGTCAAATAAAATGATAAAAACCTTTCAATTCCAATTGGAAAACATTCCAATCGGAATTTTTCAGGGTTTTTATTGTTTTATTTAACTTTTATTGAAAATGTCTTTAGGTTTTCACGGGCGTTCAGAATCTTCTGTGTATAGTTTTCTGGGATATTCTGCCGTGTATATGTGACCTCTCTCGCCAGAGAGGTCACATATACACGGCAGAATATCCCAGAGAACTATACAACTTTAATTGAAACTAATTTTTCGTAGTCGATAAAGGTTACTGTAATGATACTTAACTTATATTGACTACGAAACTTTTTACATTTTGTGAAAATAAGTCACAAATATTGAACAAGAAATGCAAACTTTGATATTGAATATCTCCATAACTATTGACATTAGGTCATGGTTTCTTGAACATTTTCGACTCATTATCAAGGCAGGAATTCACCTGTAAAGATTTAACTACAAACTACGAGACACCTTTTTTATTTTCCATAAGAAAGAAATTATTCCCATCTCAGAGAATTAAATTGTCAGAAATATTCCGATTGCATCCCGGATACGAGGGCTAGCTACCTGGCACAGCGTGGCCTGGATCCTGAGCAGCTTCAGCAGCTCCACGAGCCGGACCTGGGTGGGCCGCGAGGAGCGCGCCAGGCGGGCCACCGCCGTCTCCCTCTCTCCCTCGCCGCAGCTGGGCGAGTTCTCTTCCGGTGCGGACGTGCGCTCGCTGGCTGCGCTCCCTGCTGAGGGAAGTACGCGGATTCCTTAGAACATTGTGTGAGGCAAAAATATACAGGATTATTTGGAAAACATTAATAACCTCGCAGGACTATATTCCTCCCTTGATTGTGTGTCGAAAATGTGCAAGCTATTATGACCTAATATTAATAGTTAAGGAGATATGCGACATCAAAGTTTGCATTTTTTTTCAATATTACTGAATTATTTTTTGAAAAACGTTGAACTATCATCATAGTAACTCATATTAAATATTAAAAATTCATTCCCTTTAAGACAAGTCAAATAAAAAAATAAAAACCTTCAAATTCCAATTGGAAAACATTCCAATTGGAATTTTTTCAGGGTTTTTATCATTTTATTTAACGTGTATTGAAACAAATGAATTTTTCATTATCGATATGAGTTACTGTAATGATAGTCCAACGTTTTACAATAAATAAATCAGAAATACTGAAAAAAAAATGCAAACTTTGATGTCGCATATCTCCTTAACTATTGATATTAGGTCACAATAGCTTGAACATTTTCGACTCATAATCTAGGGAGGAATGTAGTCCTGCGAGGTTATTAATGTTTTCCAAATAACCCTGTATATGCAATATACATGAAAATGAAAAAAAGCCACTCCACTCCCACATCAGACCCGACAAGTAGTCATTAGTCTTAAGATTTAATTTAGTTTATTAATGAAAGTAGACTGAATGCGGTGGAAATGCGGTCACTAAGACGCTTGTGTGTAAAATCCTTGGTTGAAAAATTGAGGAATGAACAAATTAGAAGTGAACGCAATGCTGGCTGTAGTGTGGTAGATAGAATAAAGACAGGAGTGCTGAGATGGTTTGGTCACATGGAACGTATGAACGAGGAAAGGATGGTTAAGAAAATATATGAGGCGAGTGTTGAAGGCAACAGGAATAGAGGGCGTCCGCGAAAGACCTGGCACGATCAGGTACTACAAGTGTTTGAGGATTGGCCCTGTTAAAAGCCGCAACAACCGTAGAACGTGTATGAGAAGATGTATGAATGTGGCCGAAGCAAAAGTGTTGTGCCAGGGTAGAAGAGTGTGGCGTTCAATCCTCTCTGCCTACCCCTGCGGAGAAACGGCGTGGTGGTTAGTTAGTTAGTTATTACTGAAGATGACGCAGTAAGCGTCGAAAACGTTATAATTAAATCTTTTTTAATTAAAGTGTTGTAGTGAGAAGAAAACAACATTGTTATCTTTAATTTCTTAAAAATATATTACAATGAATTTCAACAAAGTTTGTCACGATAATTTTGAAACGTTATAAATATTCTCTCATTCCTCTCGGAGATTTGATGGTCCAGAGAGGGCGTAGTGTTGGCAGGTGTACGATACCGGCTGTTAGAATGCGACCACTATAAATTGGCGTGCGGGGGAGGGCATCCCTGTCGCGTAACAGAAGTTGTTAGGGTGTAAATTTATTACACAATACATAATGTACAGAATGTCCTGTGACCGGTGTCGTAACCTTTAACAGAAATTTGGTCAGGCAGCACTAAAGAAACCAAGCAGTTATGGCGGCCGTTCCATCTGTCAAACTGTCAGACGGTAATATCGGTCCACTAGCTTTTTCAGCTTCGCGAAACTTTAATACTTCATTGGCAATTGTTCTTGCACCACCCCGGACTGTTTAGGATGTTTTGGACATAATAATTCAGTGTATATTGGTAATCAAGATGTCACAGCTCCGTTTATGTATTAATTAAATAACTTTACGTTGGGCAAGCAATAGTGTAAGCGGTTATTAAGGAAATGGTTGTTGATAGCATTGGAACAAAATACTTGCCCTGCCTGGGCGGCGTGTCCGTCAGCATCACCCTCAGCTTGAGCCTCTTCCAGCTGGTCTGCGTGCCGAGGATGCAGGCCAGCTGCAGCAGGAACAGCCCGGCCACGGAGAAGGGGTCGCCGGCGCCGGGGCGGACAAAGTCCGTCAGCCAAATGTCGATGTACTTCATGCTGGAGGCCCTGAACAAGATGATTTAATAATAATGATGTCCCTTTTATATAATTTCTGATTACTCATGGCAAAACTAAAATCATACTTCATTTGGTGCATTGTCAGCTGTCAGAATCTGTTTACATGCGAGTCCATGAATTTTTCAACTGTTTTTTTGAGAAATGCCAAAAAAGATTAAAAGTGATATTTGAGAAATTCTTTATTGCAAAAATGATATAATTGTCAGATATACAGGGTATTTGGAAAACATTAATAACTTCGCAGGACTGTATTCCTGACTTGATTATGAGTCGAAAATGTTCAAATGTTCAAGTTATGGAGATATGTGACATCAAAGTTTGCATTTTTTTCAATATTTCTGGCTTAATTTTTGTAAAAAGTTGGACTATCATTACAGTAACTCTTATCGATTACGAAAAATTCATTCGTTTCAATACAAGTTAAATAAAATGATAAAAACCCTGAGAAAATTTCAATTGGAAATCAAAGGTTTTTATTTTTTTATTTGACTTGTATTAAAGGGAATGAATTTTTAATGTTTGATATAGGTTACTGTAATTATATTCCAACGTTTTACAAAAAATAAGTTAGAAATATGGAAATAAAAATGCAAACTTTGGTGTCGCCTATCTCCTTAACTATTGATATTAGGTCATAATAGCATGAACATTTTCGACTCGTAATCAAGGGAGGTTATTAACGTTTTCCAAATAACCCTGTATAATAAATAAAAAACACAATCATTCATTCGATATTAAATGCGGCTGTCAAAGTTGTATAGTTTCGAAACTTTTCACAGAAGACATACTCCCGCCGTGTCCCGGTCCCCTCGCCTGAAGAAGGGGTTTAGTCCAACTCTGTACAAATTTACACTCTGCGCGATGAACTCGTTTTTTCTGTACAATGCCGAGAACGGTGACTCACTTCTCCACCAGCGCCATGTCCAGCTGGTGAAAGTGCCGGCACACGCACAGCCCCTTGTCCATGGCCAGCACGTCGGCCAGCAGCGCCACGTACTCGGCCGGGCCCGCCATACTCTTCTCCTGCGGCGGGAACGCGGCCTGCAGCGCCGGGCTGTGGAACGGAGAATCCGTCCTGAAAAAAGTCGCATATATGATGGGCTTGGATAGAGGAGACTACTCGTACAGTGAAATTGAGTCAATGTTAAAAATTTATAACCTCCAAAAACGTAGAGAAAACACTGACTTAATCACCGTATTCAAAATATTAAACGGCCACACTGATGTGCCTTCGTTACTGGGCCAAATACAATTCAATATCCCTTCCCGTAGACTCAGAAATAATGAAGTGTTGTTCCTTGGCCATCATAGAACCAATTATGGATTCCATGCTCCCATGTCCGGTTATGTCGTCTTATAAACTCAAGACAGGATCTGGACTTCTTCGGTCTGTCTGTCTGTCCAGATTTAAACAATCTCTGATTAGATAGTCCAGACCTTGTCTCCATCTTGTTAGTAATTTTCATTTGTCCTTGCTTTTGTATTTAAATTGCTGTAATTTTTATTCTGATGTATTATATATTGTTCTTTTTATGTATTATATTTTATTGGACTATGTCCGTTAATATCAATAAATAAATAAATAAAATAAATCAATGAATGGTTAATTATAGAAATTATATTATCTTCTTTTCCTGGTGCGGTGTCAGATCTCCCCAACGTTGACTATCTCTTGAGAGTAGGGAATGCAATCCCGATCCCGTGAGATCTCGATGCATTTTACGAGATCAATCCCGAACCGAAAAATCGGACGTGATTATCGGGATTGATCAGCATTTTTTATGTTTTGTATGTTTGATTGTATATGTCTATAGAGCTTTTAGTAAGTACTTAAAACTTATGTTCATGTCACATTCAAATAATGAAAATAGCTTTGAATAATATTTGCCGTATTTTATCAACCTAACATAGTAATAAAAACTACTACTAGTTAGTAGTTTTTACTCTACTACATTGACTGATTGATGCTTGGAAAACGCCTACAAAAACTTTAATGCAATGATTAATAATGAGAATTTTATTAAAATTGCTGATATAAAAATGCAAGGCATTGTCGTTAATTGCTATTCAGCTCTATAAACAAAAAAAAAATCACAAAAGTATTTGGGATCCCGCGGGATTGGAAATCCTAATCTCGAGGGATCCCGAAAGGGCAATCCCGACTCGGGATTGCATTCCCTACTTGAGAGTACATACATCTGCCTATATCTAGCCGCTCCAAACAGCTCTTCTACGGTCCATATTTCTAGTTTCGTATATTACGGAGTATTATTTTATCGCTTCGATAATAACCTGTCATTGATCTTATTTACAGTAGACAGTGGTTCTTGCAAACTCAAGAAAATAGAAAATAAATACAAATCGATATGCGATTACAAAATTTGCCAAAAATCGTAAAACTCGTGAAAAAAGCCTTTAATTTCAGGAAAAACATATTGAGGGTCCTCAGCCAAAACAATAAACAAAACAAATATGGAAATTATTTAGTAATAAAAGAAACATTGACAAAATCAGTTTGACAAAACTGTCTATTGCTCTCCTGTAATGTTTGAAATAGTTACTAATGCCATTTTGGCTTGTGGTGGCACAAGACGCATACACACACACGTCCGTGTAATGAGGTACCGCATACGCTGACATCGAAAACGGCAGGCCGTCGCCCTCGATACAAAGGCCGAGGCAAGAACGCTGAGGACAGCAAACAGGCGACAAAGTAAGCCGGACCAATGACCAAGTACAAAGGCAATGTATAGCAGGGGGCACGGAGAGCGAGGAAACTCACCTTGCTGAGCTAGACTAAATATCTACATGCGCGGCCGAGTAAAGACAAAATCATAATAACCCCGAGCCTTTGTTCTGAATCAATATATAAACCGGCGCCTGCAGAGCTGAGTATCTCACTAGCCCAGTGTCATTCTTATGGCGAAGCGCTCCCCGATCGAAGCCTCACTTCTCGGGAAGCTCAACAACAGCAGAGATCTCCGACTCTACAAGCGGAGTGGTGACCCTTGAGTTCAAATCCATCCTAAACCGGAGGGCTCATCCACCTCCACATTGGTGACCCCGACGTGAGTCTACGTCGAGGCCACCTCCACAGGCTGTTTTCCCGTGTTATGTATATTTACACTTTTCAAGAAATCATTTTGAAAACAGAAATTTATTGTGTTGACGCAAAGATCGCGACAATTCAAATACCCGATATTGACATATTTGCCAAAATCGGGTATTTTATGTCCATTTCGTCCCTTCTGGATGGCCGTAATCGAAAATGTTCAGAGTTATGTATCTTTAAATTTAAAAAAGTGTAGAGAAATACAAAAGTACATATCTACGTATTTGTGGAATAACCTTGAGTTTCACTGTTCCAGTTTGTGTTCCTTGACTTAATAAAAATAAGAAGTTAATCAATTTCAAGTGCGTCTCCTGGCGCTGTGACCCCGTTATATACTTTGGCTACGTCACAAGGCTGGTACAATGCAAAGTCTTCTTCCCTCGTAAATAAACTAGCATTAGAAGGTTACGACACACAGTAAAGAGCAGCTCACCTGGAGAAGAAGTCGACCGGCGGAGAGTCGTCGTGGAAGCCCAGCATGACGGTGTTTGGTTTCATGGCTCCGAGTCCGCTCAGGTGCGCCAGCTGCCTCGCTCCTTCCCGCACAGAGCCCGCCTGGCAGAGCTCCACAAAAGCTTTGATCTAGATAAAAACAAGAATAAGACATGGCGATAACAAATCTATGTAGAGTTAGTAGCACAAAGTTCAAAATGAATGGTGAAAATTACCCTTTCGTATCAAAATTTTGTCTTTGAAAGCTGTATATTATAACTAGCTGGAAACAAAGGTTCTATTGTTTTGCAAGGCCTCTAATGAGATTTGATAAATTTCTGCTGTTTAACAAATAAGATTTGCATTGAAAATATATTGGGGGGGGAGCGGTAAAAGTGGAGGGGAGAAACGTCGCCTATGTTACTCGCCGGGTCCTAATGAAAAAGTTTTCAAATTTTGAGTCCAATCGGTCGAACGGTACAGATTTGCATTGAGAATATATCAGGGGGGAGGGGAAGGGGTAAAGGGGTAGCGGGGAAATGTCACCTATGTTACCCGCCAGGTCCTAAAGCATAAGTATGCAAGATTTGAGTCGAAACGAACAAACGGTGTAGATTTGTATGGAGAACAGATATACAGACAGACAGTCATTGAGTTTTATACGTATAGATTGCTTCAAAAATGATACTGCACGCAATGTGCAACATTACTTTTGCCTGTTTGAAAAAATAACAAAATCATTGTTTTTACGACCTTTCTGGCCAACGTTTCGGATCCCTTTACAGGGTCCATCATCAGAGCTGATGTGTGTGAAAAAATGAAACACTGACGTCACATGAAAAAATGTAAAGCCGGCTCTACACTACTAGTGAAGTCGGCCGAAGTTAAGCGAATACGATAGTGTAGAGGGGTATTTCGTGCTACTTCGGCTCGCCTCGGACGACTTCCGAAAGTTGTCGGTTTTTGCGCCGAGTCAAAAGGCTCGAAGTGACCCGAAGTTCGTGCAAAGTTCTATTCTATCAGGCAACTGAGTTCCTCGCAGTGTACACATACTTCGGACTTCGGGTTACTTCGGACTTCGGCCGACTTCGCGAGTCGTGTAGTGCCGGCTTAAAAGATGATGATTTGGGGGATTGAACATCCCCCGCTCTGGAAAGGGTGGGTTAATATGGCATACGGCAACGAATTCTTTAAATAGTAAATCAGCAATCTAGATTTTTTAATATTGCTTTAAATAATTATATTTGAGTAGCATTTAATAATAATACTACACCTTACCACTTGCTCGAACTACACTTGTTCCATTCAGCGAAACGAAAACACGGAAACGCTTCAATGCCAACAGGATATTCATGTTGAGGTTTTTGTTACGTGACAGAAATTACATAATATTACCATTATTTTCTAACCGTGACCTAAGCCTACAACTTAGAATGCGTATGTTCTGCGTTATATTTTGCCATTCTCTTACATGGGATGGAAGCATGGACACTTAACCAAGAACTAATCCCCAAAGTCGTGGCTTTTGAGATGTGGATCTATAGACGCATATTGAAAGTTTCCCGGGTGGATAGAGTGACGAATGATGAAGTCCTCCAGCGTATGGAAAAAGACCGAGAATGGATGCGGACCATCAAGACAAGAAAGCTGGATTATCTCAGACATATTAAAAAAAAATAAGTGGCAAAAGAAGCATAGGAAGACGCCGCATAACTCGAGGGACTGGTATAAGTGTAACTCGACTGAGTTGTTCCATGCGGCGGTGACTAAAATCGTAATGGCCGGAATGACCTCCGATGGGAGACGGCACCGCAAGAAGAAGGCTCGTCACCTTGAGGTGGTCCACGAGCTGCAGCCAGGGGCGCAGCGGCGGGGGCGGCGCGGCGCGCTGCACGTGGCCCAGCACCAGCAGCCCGCCCTTCTTCAGCTGGTTGGAGAAGCGCGCCAGGGCGGGGGCCGAGCGCACGCTGCCCACCAGCAGCAGCACCTGCGGCCGCCAGTACTTGACGTGCTCCTTGCGGGCGTCCAGAAGCAGCAGATACTTGCGGACCTGTCAATATTCACACATTTTATTATTATTATTATTGATAATGGGCAGGCAGCTTAAGCTGATAGACCCCAGGATTCGAAAAAATCCGATTTTAAAAATCAAATAATCGGATTTTTCGATATATATCAAAACTTTAATTCTCTCCTTTCTTGCACACGTCGATTGATACAAACTCGAAATAATTAGGAAATTAATTTTTTTATTATGTACATGAATTATTATTTATTAAAGAAATGAATTGCATACTGAAAAAAACTAACATATGCAATTATTATATATAAGTTATAAAAGTTGCTCTTTCTAATGTAGTGTTATGGGTGTTTGTTTCTTTGTGTGAAATAAAAAACGGATTATATGAAACAAATTAAACTTTAAAATAACGACCGCAGATATTAAAAAAAAAACCTGTAGCATTTTTAAAATACAACTAGCGCCATCTATTAACATTTGCAAAAAGTTTTCTTGGATATATATCAAAAATAAAAATCGAGCCATAAGTATCGTGATATGTATCGCGATATATATCACGATATATATCCGCGGATAGACCCATATCACTGTCTCTTATTTGAATATCCGGCCTATTCTTAAATTGGTTGACACTGACTGCAGATACAACGCCCTCAGGCAAACTGTTCCACATATTGACCACTCTATTGCTTAATGCATGCTTTCTTGGGTTACACGAGAACCGAGACTTGTTCAACTTCGGGTGATGTCCTCGAAGGCCCGCATTAGTGTTTAATGCAAACATATCTGTCATATTAGGAATATTGTAGTAGCCCGATAGAATCTTGAATGTCTCGATGAGGTCATCTCTTGCTCGTCACTCCTGAAGAGTGGGCAGTTTCAATACTCTCAGCCTTTCCGCATATTCCAGGTTTTTAAGACCCAAGGGAAATTTTGTGGCTCGTCTCTGAACGCTTTCCAATAAAACTATATCTTTAACAAAATATGGATTCCAGATCTGAGAGGCATATTCGAGGAGAGGCCTCACATATGTCCTATAAATATTTGTGAACCGTCAGATGTTGGAATGATCTTCTCACCAAATACAAAATAGAGTTAGCCTTCTTAATCACTCTCGCTATATGCTCACACCATAGTGACTTCTCTCAATTCCAAAATACCTCTTCATGATAAAACACATTTGTTCAGACGCAAATATAGGCTAAATCTAAGATTATGGCCAGATCCTTCTGAAAGTAGGTATCTTGGGTATAGTTTAGTGTTCTGATTTCAAAATGACGCTCAAATAAGTATTAAAGAAAATATGGCACATTAAAGTTTAAAATAAAATCGCACCTTACATTTTGACATTTGATAGGCAATATCTGTGGATAAAGTGTAAAACATAGACAAGATTTACATGAAGACAATTTCATTGTATAGAAAAAACCAAATGTTTACGTGAATCATAGACAGAAGAAATATGATAAATACTGAACATAGGCACCTTTTGTAATTATTACTGCATAACATTTTTTAATGCTTATGGTTTAAGTTTTGTTTTTAGTACATATATCTTTTTTCCGTGATCTTAAAATGACGTATATAATGCAATTTATGGTGCAATTTTTTCCCGTAGAGAAATCCCGTGGTGACCTGTCGTTCCATTGTCAACTCAAAAACATCACGGATTATATTTTAAATCAACAATGTAGATGTCGCCTCGAGCGTGTGTTGCGCAATCGAAATTCAAATATTCCGTCATTCAAGGTCACGCACAAAGTGCGCGGGAAATACAATTTATTTTTTTCGATTTATTTGTACACGTGTACACAAATATATACGACATGTTTTGCGATATTTGTCAGTTTTTGTTGGTTTATGATTCAATTGAATACTAACAGTGATTTATTAACAAAGATACACGCAATTTTGTTGCGTTTATTTGAAATATGTGTGTGTGTGAAAGTGTATCATATTTACGCGTTATAAGTGTAATGTCCTGTCGTGTGCCGTGCCGTGCAACAAAATATACCACACAGAAGAAGATTATTAGGTAGGCATCATATAATAATAGTAGTGTTGTCTCTAATAAACAAATAAAAATAAATTATTATTTTTCGTATAATGTTGCGCTGGCAACAGTATCGGAATTGAATTTATTTTTATTTTTTTACTTAAACGATAAAAAAATCATTGCATTACGACAATTACGATAAAATAATATGAATGTGTGTTTTTTTTTAATATACGAATGTTTTCATGGTTTTTTCGTAAAAAGAAAAATCTCAAAAAATTCAGAAAATCTTTGGCCTTGGTGATTTACTTTTATCTATGTTTTTTTAGCCCTCAACAAGTTAATACTTATTTGAGCGTCATTTTGAAATCAAGACACTCAAGCACACCGAAGATACTTACTTTCAGAAGGATCCGTATGATGCCCCTAATCTTGGATTATGTCGAAACTATTGATACACGTGAACTTTACGAGTATGTAGCGAGTTTAGTTAACCCTCTCTTCCCTATGATGCGTAACTACTACACATTGCTTCTAATATCCTTTAATATCTCTATAAATATAATAAATACCGAGTTAAGATTTTAGGTATTCCTCCATAATACATTTAAACATTGAATTAAAAAATAATATTGATAATTATCAGAATTTATTGGGTACATGAGAGGAATTTTGTGAAAATCGGAAATAAATTCACCAATCAATACAGACACTATATTTGAGTCTCACTCTTGCCTACTTCGCTATAAGGAAGCGCAAGAAATAGAACACTGTGTTTTGCCGTTTCACAGTTCCCAGTACGGTAGTAGCTCTCGGGCATTCATCCAGAGTGGTTGTGCGGCCCGTTCCGAGAGCGTTGCCGGAAGGTTTTTTCATGTTTTCAGCAAATAAACCTCAATTATTATCATTTTTGACCTCAATTATAATTAATTTGAGAAGTTAGCTATGAACGTTCTTATTTTTCCGATTTAAAATCGCTAATTTTTTATTGTATATTGACTACACAGCACCGGAACGCGCGTTTTTATTTTAGCACCGTAAGGGAAAGGTTAAATAGTGAAATTAAAATATGTCACCTGATGGAAGATGAGCGCCTGCGATATGGATCCCCACGGAGCGGCCGCCGCCGCAGGCGACACCAGGTGGAGCGCTATCACCAGGCAGAGGCAGAGGATAAGCGCCAGCGCCGCCAGGGCCGAGGCTGCTATGAACATCATGGCCAGCGCGCCGATCAGCCCGCACAGAGCCGAGTGCCACGAGAACCATATGAACGTCGGCCTGTTGTCAAGAGAAACATTATTTTATAATAAATAAATGTGGTTGATCAATAATCATCACGCGTTGTCAGGAGACAGTAGAAGCAGGAGGAACCAACTAGGATTTCCCAACAATCTAGACATTTTAGAAATTGATGGAACTTACGCGTATGTATGGGAAGGTGGCATGCGGTGGGTATAAACATAGGCTATGCTATGGCCGAATACATATGGGTATATACATATTTTGTAATTTTTTTTAACTGTATATAATGAACTATTCTGAGTAGCTTTAATCCACAAAAATAGCTGCACTATCAATGAAGTATTGTAAACAAGGATTTTCTAAATAAATATTTTATAGGCATATAATAAGGCAAAAATTTTCAATATGTTTCGAAGATGATTTATGAGAGAGAGTACCTATGGGCGTTTGATAGAGATCAGTGTGATAAAGAAATGTCTAGTGAAAAATACATAATACTGATTCAGTTTTGTTCGTTTTGTTCTAAGCGCCTTTACAGATTGAGCGCTTAGCTACGTCACTTTGCCGCGTGAGATTACCTTGGCAAATAATATTGTTGCGTATTAGTGAACAAACTCGTGAGTTGACCCTGGTGTTTTATTTAGGAGTCAGTCGTTTGTTTTATTTAGAAACAAACATTACAATTCAGGGTTCGAAGATATATATCCGCGGATATATATCACAATATTTATGGCTCGATTTTTATTTTTGATATATATCCAAGAAAACTTTCTGTAAATGTTAATAGATGGCGCTAGTTTTATTTAAAGAATGCTACATGTTGTTTTTTTTAATATCTGCGGTCGTTACTAGATGGCACTAGTTGTATTTTAAAAAGTGCTACGGTTATTTTTTAGCTTCATTTGTTTCATATAATCCGTTTTTTTTATATCACATAAAGAAACATACACCCATAACACTACATTAGAAAGAGCAACTTTTATAACTTATACATAATATGTAATTGCATGTATAAGCTTTTTTCAGTATGCAATTAATTTATTTAATAAATGATAATTCATATACAAAATAAAAAAAAAATTTCCTAATTATTTCGAGTTTGTATCAATCGACGTGTGCAAAAAAGGAGAAAAAAGTTTGAATGTATATCCAATTTTTGATATATATCGGATATATATAAAAAAATCTGATTTTTTGATCTTTAGATTTCAGATTTTTTCGAACCCTGTTACAATTAAGGTAAGTACCGACCTAAAGTTGGGAGCGCCGGCCAGCTCGAGTGCCAGGCAGGCCAGGTTGACGGCCAGGTAGGACAGCAGGAACAGGGCGCAGTTGGCTCTGGCGATGGCCGTCAGCGAGCCCCCCATGAGGGCCAGCTGGGCGCCGAGCCACGACACCAGCACGCAGATGGCGGCGTTCTTGCACCAGCGGAGCAGACCGCCTGCGCATTAATTTCGTGACAAATGCATTAATATATACGAGGAGTATAATAGCAAAGGTGGCAATATCCCACTGGGGTGTTTCTCGGATCAACCTTCCACCGGGCGCGCGTCCGTAAAATTTACGACAATTGCATCTTATCGCTTCCCCCATTTTTACCACTTAGTCGCAAGCATCGAGCTCCAAGCTATTCGAGGGTCAGTGTCTCTCTAAACTATAGGCATACTGGATGTGCTTAGAAGTTTATGTTATTAATTAATATTTGGAAATTTTTGTTGAGGGTAAATTTTACAACACGCGCCTTAAAGTGTAAGTATATTAAATAAACTACTTTTTTCTATTTCTTTTCCATTTATATCGTTTCTTTTATAGCGAAATGTATTTTTTTATTTATTTAAGACGTGTTTAAGAAGACATAAACCAGAAAATATTGATTCTGATTAATAGGTCATTAAAATATTTTGTTTTGAAATATATTAGGTCCTTACATATGAAATTGGCGTTTAGTATGGGAGGAACATAAAGCCGATTTTTTTTTATTATAATATATTTATTTAATCAAAGTATGTACCATTGCTATCTATGCACTTTTGCCATCTCATAGGTGGTTCATCGATCCCTTTACTAAAAAAACCATTCGGACGGGAATCAATAAAATCTTTGAAGGCGGTTTGGACTGCCCCATCGGAGTTGAATTTTTTCCTTTGCAAGAAGTTATCCAAATTTCGAAAAAAATGGTAATCTGTTGGGGCAAAGTCCGGAGAGTACGGTGGATGTCTTAGACATTCCAATTAAAGCTCCTCTAATTTGGTAGCCGTCTGTTGTGCAGTGTGTGGTCTAGCGTTATCATGAAGCAGCAGTGGCCTAGAGCGATTAACCAGCCTCGGTTATTTAGCAGCTAGCATTTCCATCATGGTTTGCAGTTGCTGACAATAGACATCTGCCGTAATCGTCTGGCAGATTTAAGAAAGCTGTAGTGAACGACACCAGCACTAGTCCACCAAACGCTCACAGTAACTTTTTTGGAGTCAATTTTCGCTTGGGGCATGGTTTGGCTGGTTCGGCAGGGTTCAGCCATTGCGATGAGCGCTTCCGATTATCGTACAGGATCCACTTTTCATCACAGGTAATGATTCGATTTAAAATCCCTTCATTATTGTGCCGGTTGAGTAATGCAACGCAGCAGTCAACGCGCGTTTGTTGATTTGCTTCACTCAATCGTGAGGTACCCACCTTTCAAGCTTTTTCACCTTACCAATTTGCTTCAAGTGGATTAAAACAGTTTTATCACTAACACCGCAGCCCGCAGCTATCTCGGATGTGGTTTTGCGATGGATCCGCTTCCACAATAGCCTTCAATTCTTCATTATCAACTTTGGTCTCCGGCCGTCCACGGGGCTTGTTCTGCAGGTCGAAATTTCCAGAACGAAAACGTTGGAACCAAAAATGCACTGTGTTTTCTTTTGCGGCACCGTCGCCATACACATCATTAATCCTTCGAGCCGTTTCTGCAGCACTGGTGCCACGGTGGAACTCGTACTCGTAAATAACGCGATATTTCAAGTTTTTCAGTTTGTAAACTGAGTGACGCAAAGAAAAAAACAATTGAGGAAAAAACAAATGAATTATAATTTTCAAAACACAAATACATGAGTAAATAGCTGTATAAATTTGGATTTGGAATTCCTAACCAAAGAGAAGATATTTGAGATCAAATTTGTCAGTACGGCAAAACGCCAATTTCATATGTAAGGACCTAATATACATATTTAGAGTGCTGTTTCATTTTTATTTTATTAATTCAAATATATATTTTTTAAAGTACTGTCATTTATCATTTTTCATAACCTTACAGCAATTCCCTATCATTTATATAAAGAAAGCAACATTTACACGGAGAAAACTTGATGACGTAAAATTTACGGCATGCGCCCGCTCAAGGGAAATTAATCAATGCGCCCGCTGGTAGGTTAATACAAAGAACCTATCGCTACTCGATCGTTGCCTTTGCTTTTACACTACGAGGACATTGCCGTCATTGTTTTAATAATATATGCATGTTTATGCTAGAGCACGTCAAGGCGCTAATAATTGGGATAATGGGCAGTCTTAATTTATAATATATTATTCTTTATGTTAATATATAATATATTATTCTTTTTAACTTAGATCGATACACCAGAACCACTGACTTGTACAAAATCAACTATAATAATTTCAACTCACCAAAAATATTGTCTTTGACGAGCGCTTCCAGCACCCTGGAAGCTCCGATCATGTTGGACAGGCCGGCCGAGAAGGTGGCCGTCAGCACACCTGGAATGATTTAACATTAAAAAACAACTTATTAGATTAATCAGTTAGAAAAAATCAAACTAGTCAATTTAAACACATCCAATTGTATGCGTTTGAATTATTTTTCGCTTTATTAAATACCCGTTCAAATTGATTTTGAATATTTTTACAATTAAAAAAAATATGGCAATGCTTTGTAAAAGGTTTGAATCGAAAGGTAAAATTGCATTAAAATTCGGCATATCAGTGTCGACAGCTTTAGAAAAAAATCAAGTTAAGATAAAATAAAGTATTGATAAAATAAGTTGGAAAAAATACATTTTTTTTTTAAGCAAATGAGAATGGCAAATAACAAATAACCATTGAAATTTTGATTAATATTTCAATGGATGCTAATGGCACAGTATATATTGACTTTTCATTAGCGTAGTTAATTTCTTGAAATGGATGAAAATATGTAAATTTTTGACAAAATTAGCAGCTATATTCATGAGTAGGTACATTGAATTTCTAAATAACAGTTATACTTGTGTCGGTGCTGCAATAAATGTGAACATATACAGCCGCATTCCGAAAATAACAATATTCCTATTTCAGTATTTTGACATTATATTATACACCTACTATTGCAATGAAATTAAATTAATTAATAATTAATTAAAATTAATGAATTCAGAAAGCTCTAAAACGTAAAAAAAAACATTAACTTAAGTTACAATTAAACATATTGCTATTAACAATGGATATATTTGTGCGTTAATAGGCAGAATGTTAAAGACAAAAACCAATAATAAGCTTATTGAAATATTTTTATGCTCAGGCAAAAACATTAACACAACTGATAACACACTTTGGCGAAAAATTCTATATAATGGTCCGATTTCTACTAAAATTACAAATTGTTTCTCTACTCACATTATAATATTGGTAAAATCACAAATAATAATATTGGTAAAATCCTTTTAAATTCAAAAACAAAAATAGATATGTTGGGAAAAAGCTGGATGTATGAAATAACTTGCGGAGACTGTGGTAAAAAATATATCGGCCAAACCACGAGAAACTTAAATACACAAATAAAAGAACATCACCGTTGCTTAAAAAATAACGATTTCTCCAAATTCGCCAATCACATAATTAACACTAATCATTCATTCGATGGTCAAAAATTGAAATTAATCCACTCGGTTCCTCATGAAGCTGATCTGCAGTGCCTGGTATCCAGGATGTCCGATGTATGCATGCAGAGTGATCTTATGATGAATGTCAGCAAATCGAAAGTGATGGTATTCGAGAGAGACGAAAGAGTGACCAAGTGTGATGTAATTATAAACAACGAATGCTTAGAACAAGTGAACGAGTTTGTGTATTTGGGAAGTATGTTTAGTAGAGACGGCAAGGCTGAGAATGATATCGAAAGGAGAGTAACTGCGGGAAACAAAGTTAATGGTGAACTAAATGCAATTATGGCCAATAAGAATCTGAAGAAAGGAAGCAAGACTAGCGGTACATAATGGCGTTCTAGTGCCAACCCTTATGTATGGAAGTGAAGCCTGGAATTTGCAAAAGAGGAATGAAAGTAGACTGAATGCGGTGGAAATACGGTCACGAAGACGCTTGTGTGGAAAATCTTTGGTCGATAGAGTTAGGAATGAACAAATTAGAAGTGAATGCAATGCTGGTTGTAGTGTGGTAGATAGAATAAAGAAAGGAGTGCTGAGATGGTTTGGTCATGTGGAACGTATGAACGAGAAAATGATGGTTAAGAAAATATATGAGGCGAGTGTTGAAGGCAACAGGAATAGAGGGCGTCCGCGAAAGACCTGGCACGATCAGGTACTACAAGTATTTGAGGATGGCCCTGTTAAAAGCCGCAACAACCGTAGAACGTGTATGAGAAGATGTATGAATGTGGCCGAAGCAAAAGTGGTGTGCCAGGATAGAAGAGTGTGGCGTTCAATCCTCTCTGACTACCCCTGCGGAGAAACGGCGTGATGGTTAGTTAGTTAGTTGGTTCCTCATGGAGGATTGATAATGAATAGTTTGTAAACCATTGAAATCCTCAAAAATTTGAATTCTAAAAACACACTAACAAATAATATCACATTTCAGTCCACTTCACCAATCCTAGAGCTTTTTGCGGAAAAAAATAACCCTTCCCTCCGCGGGTTCCCCTGACCTACCCGATTTGATTGATAAATTTTGTATTTAAATTAGCTATTATCTATACTTGATGATGAGGAGGACTG
This sequence comes from Agrypnia vestita, assembly GCA_016648135.1. Lineage (NCBI taxonomy): Eukaryota > Metazoa > Arthropoda > Insecta > Trichoptera > Phryganeidae > Agrypnia > Agrypnia vestita. The sequence continues at coordinate 12,809 of JADDOH010003335.1, read as the reverse complement.
CTTCTCTCGAAATTGTAGTATTAATTTAATGACTCAACTGTGTGTGTATTACAAAGTAAAATAAAACATATTTTAAACATTAAGTTATTCATAATTTGTGAATAACTTAATCAGGGTTCGAGGATATATATCCGCGGATATATATGTATCATGATATATATCACAATATTTATGGCTTGATTTTTATTTTTGATGTATATCCAAGAAAACTTTCTGCAAATGTTAATAGATGGCGCTAGTTGTATTTAAAATATGCTACAGGTTGTTTTTTTTTAATATCTGCGGTTGTTACTAGATGGTGCTAGTTTTATTTTAAAAAGTGCTACGGTTATGATTAAGTTTAATTTGTTTCATATAATCTGTTTTTTATTTTACACAAAGAAACAAACACCCATAACACTACATTAGAAAGAGCAACATTTATAACTTATATATAATAATTGCATATATAAGCTTTTTTCAGTATGCAATTCATTTATTTAATAAATAATAATTCATATACAAAATAAAAAAATAAATTTCCTAATTATTTCGAGTTTGTATCAACCGACGTGTGCAAAAAAGGAGAAAAAAAGTTTAGATATATATTCAATTTTTGATATATATCAAAAAATTAGATTATTTGATTTTTATTATAAAAATCGGATATTTTTGAACCCTGAACTTAATGTTTGTTTACGTTTTAGAATTAATAATAACTGTCAAGATACAGAAGTAGCAATATTGCTTTTTTTCAGAATACGGCCGATGTTTATAGATGAGCGTACATCTTGGTTATTTGATAATGACAACAATTGACAATGTCACTCATATTATGGATCATTCAACATTGAAACAGATTGTCAGGAGTGATGAAGTTAGAGACTTGCCGACTGTGACAAACGGCGGCCACACGTTGATGGGCAGCATGTAGATGTAGTTGTTCTGCAGCAGGAACCTGGAGCAGCCGGCGGCGGTGAACAGCGACAGCGCCACGTAGGTCAGGCCGGTGAACACCAGGGCGGCGAGCGTGCCGCGCGGTATACTGCGCCCGGGATTCTTCAGCTCTCCTGCGGTGGCAGAAAGCGGGGGGTTTCAACCGTCGCAAGGTATAAAAATGAGTCGTACGATGCGAACGCTGTGGACTTTTCTTTAGTGATACCTTATTAAAAAGAGAGTTTTTACAACACGCAGGAAAATAATTGTTTCATGCTCTGGGCATGTCGATAGGAAAGCGCGATGGTTATTTTTATTGAGACACTGACACAGAGTACAGTCTGTTCAAACCTTTAATAGAGACGATTTATGTTTGAGTAACAGGATGTTTACAAAGAAATGTTTTCTAAATAGTAATTAGGTATCTATTTATGGGACAGCATTTAAAACATACGAAACAACATACGTACATTCCTGCCTTGATAATGAGTCGAAAATGTTCAAGCAACCCTAATATCAATAGTTATGGAGATATGTAATATCACAGTTTGCATTTTTTTTTTACAATATTACTGAATTGTTTTTAAAAAAAAGTTGAACTATCATTATGGGAAAGGCATTCAGTGAGAACAATAAGCATGATTTTTATTGAAATATACAGGGTTATTTGTAAAAAATAATAACCTCACAGGACTATATTCCTGCCTTGATTATGAGTCGAAAATGTTAAGCAACCATGACCTAATATCAATAGTAATGGAGATATACAACATCAGAATTTGCATTTTTTTTCAATATTTATGAATTATTTTTTGTAAAACGTTGGACTATCATTACATCAACTTATATCGAATATGAAAAATTTATTGCCTTTAAAACAAGTCAAATAAAATAATAAAAACCTTTCAATTCCAATTGGAAAACATTCGAATTGGAATTTTTGCAGAGTTTTTATCATTTTATTTAACTTGTATTGAAACGAATGAATTTTTCGTAATCGATATAAATTACTATAATGAAAGTCCAACGTCTTACAAAAAATAAATCAGTAATATTTTTAAAAATGCAAAATTTGTTGTCGCATATCTCCATAACTATTGATATTAGGTCATGGTTGCTTGCAAATTTTCGACTTATAATCTAGGCAGGAATATAGTCCTGCGAGGTTATTATTTTTTTACAAATAACCCTGTATTTTAGGAAAAAAAATCGAAATTTAATATTTATCTGGCAAAGTATTATTATGAAATATTAAAATCTTAATAATACATTAATTTTTGTGATAGGAATATTACGAGATACATTTCTTAATTCAGTTTCTTTTTAAAATATATGCTTAGGAAAAAGTCATCCTTCTTGTTCTCGCTGCATGCCCCTGGTTACGGTAACTTATGTCGATTATGAAAAATTCATTTACTTCAATACAACTCAAATAAAGTAATAAAAACTTTGTAATAAATTCAATTTTAAATTTTTTCAAGGTTTTTATCATTTTATTCGACTTGTATGAAAGCGAATGAATTATTCGTAATCGACATTTGTTACTGTAATAATAATTAAACCTTTTGCAAAAATGTTATTATATTGGTGCTTTCGTTCCATACAATTATAAAACAACGCATGATAAATATTATTAGAAGCCATGCACACATTTCCGCAGCACATTAAAAAGTATTCTAACCACCCTATACTTTTACAAATCAAGAGACATGTTCACGCTCTGACGCCCAATGCAACACTGACGTCTGTGTTGGTTTCTGTTTCGCCCGCGCTACTGGCCCTATTGCGCGAACTAACACAATCAAAGCGTGTATGTACATCGGGTTCTCAGATGGGCACCCACACATAAATCATCTAAATCAAAGTTTTGAACAGACTGTACTAGCTACAAAATACATAATTAAATTAAATAAAACATGACTTGGTATACACCACTAAATATTTCTTTTCTTTATTCAATATGAATAAACACCTCTACAAGTTTCGGGAAAGTTCTCTTCCTCAAGAGGATGCAAGGTATACTAAATTAAATGATCACTATATAGTTAATCAGGGGGTGGAGAGTAGGCGGAGTAAATAGAATTCGACTGTTGTTATCAAGGTTAATATTTTTTCTTATTTCTAAAATTTTGAAACTATCTAAGTGCCCATTATTTTCGTTATTATGTAAAATTTTAAGACCTAAATTGATGTTGAAAAATACATGTTGGCGCATGGTATTTTGTTCCTTATCCTGATTACCTATCTTTACCATCCCGATATTTCTCAAAATTTATTTCTCGTAAAATGGTGATGAAAAAGATGTTTCTTTTGTGTGTAGTTTTCTAGGATATTCTGCCGTGTTTATCTGACCTGACCTGACCTGAACTGGCCGACGTTTCGGATCCCATTACAGGGTCCATCATCTGGGCCGATGTGATGAGTATATTTTGATGTATTGGGTTGCAATACCGTACCAAAGTCAGGGTGTGTCCAAGTTTGTGTTAGGCTAAGCACTGGCTTGCAGTACTGTGTTGAAAGCAGGGCGTGTATGTCGTAATGTAGTGTCTGATGATAGCGTGTCGGAGGAAGGTGTTCCATCTATCTATATATCATCTAGCTATCAAGATATGTTCTGTGAGTTGTTCATGGGATACACATCCCACCATGGGAAGACCAGCCTTCCGATAGTCCATTGGTGATCAGGTCATTGTGGCATTGCTCCATTCGTGCTGCATTCCTACGCAGTAATAATCCATATTCAAACTCCTCATTCACTGACCGCTCATGTTAGCCCCGGCCATCACGCCCGTGACCCCCGAGAAGAGAACCCCGAACACGGTGGCAAAGTCCACCTGGTTCCCGTCGCTGCTGTAGTCACGTCCGTACTCCGGCCACAGGTTGTCGGCCAGGGTGGCGGCGCTGAGGCCGGTGTAGTTGGCGGTCGTGCTCGCGTTTACCAGACTGTTGGATTCTGGAATTGCAACCTGGAAAGATGGTAAATTGTAGAATTATGTAGCTTAATTAATCAACGCACTATGTTAGAGTGACATCTAGCGAATAATAATCTTTTGTAATTGGGAATGAGAGGTAATAATGTATAAACATTTCCATTATTTCTAACATTCCATGTGAGAATCATTGAGACTAATTGAGACTAAAGGAAGTACCTCTAAGTATATCTTCTCTTTAGTCTCAATGATAGAAGTATGTATCTATTTCTTGTACTTGACCTTTACTTTTGAACTGAACTTTCGCAAATATATTCTTTTTTGTGAATCATCTCTCCTCACTCAATTAATTCATGTATCCAAACCGTTTTATAGCCTTGTTCTTTTTCTCGCTGTGTCTGGGCATAGTAAACCTTTTAGCTTTTAAAAGGTGCCTTTAACATAAAACAGTAACACCCTATCTTTACCACGCTTTCAATGTTATTGTGATGTTCTCTCCCTTTAACTTAGGAGGAGAACTGTGTAGGAAATCGGGGATAAAGATAAACTCGATGTTCAGCTTGAATTTATTGACTTGTAATAATGGTGTTTACGAGTTAATATTAGGACGGTTTATAGATAGTTTGTGTGGTAGATAATTGCAAGAGAGCGCATCAATACGGCGCATCCCTATTTATACCCATTCACTCTCTCATACTGTCAGTCTCTCTCATTCATTCTGACAGACGTTCATCCAGATATACATTCATCCAGATTATAGTTATCGAGTCGCATCACTTTTTACAAATCATCCTTACCTTATTGCAATACATTTCGACTACAACTAGTGTGAAGTGAGGCACAAAACAGCATAAAAATGTCTCTCTTGAAATAGAGAGTAAGCCTAGACCCACCTTCATCTCCCCGGGCACCAGGAAGGAGACCAGCACGCTGGCCAGAGACAGGGTGACCGCAGACCAGATGGCCAGACTGGCGCGGGCGAAGTAACTAGCGCCAAGCAGGTTGATGCCCAGCGCGGCCAGGGCCAGCAGTGATCCGTACAGGGCGCGCCACCAGTGACCGCCCGGCAGACCGACCACCAGATACCCTGGAACAGCGCACAATACATTACGGTGATTGATCAACATTTGAATGCCTGTTGCAGTCGGAGCCGCTGCGAGTTTAGCCGTAGGCATCTGACCCTTGTCTGCCAATCAGTTTCAGTTTCAGTGCCGATAAATCAGCGTTAATTAGCTCAATAACTTTTATAACAGCTTGCATCAAAACATAATTAATGTTAAGAATATTTACAGACTTTATGAATAAGATAGCAACAAATACAATATACAATTTTTTGTACGCAGGCCTTTATCGTTACCTACCTCGCTAGGTACATAAAAATACCTGTTCTGAGGTAAGTAGCCATTCCATTCATTGAGGCTCCATTTAAATATTTAATTTCATGGTTACGTAATTAGAAGAATAAAAGAAAAATAAAGTAAAGTAATTTAGAGTAATAAGTATATAAAGTAAATAAGAAATAAAGTAAATAAGAATAAAAATATAAGTAAAGTAAAGTAAAAAGTATATACATATATGAACAAACAAAAGTGTAAATAAGTCAATTAAAGTAAATTAATTCCAAGGTTGATAATATAAGAACAAAGTATACAGTAAATGTTCAGTAAATACAGAATTGTTCATTTGAGCATCTCTTCCAGCTGATTTCTCTCAATATTGAATAGCCATTCAGTCAGCAATACACGGAATTTTAGATGGGGGCATAATACGCCTAATCAGGAGCATAATACGCCTAACTCGCTCCTGGTTGGCGCAGGGACCACCATTCTGTCACCAGCCGCCGTAGCATACTTAAGTAATATTCTTGTACGTCACACAACCTGTAAATAGTTACAATAAATAGTGACATTCAACAGTGAGTATTATTTGCACCCTGTATCATCTCTGTTTCTGCCTCTGCTGTATAGTTTTTTATTCAATTGATTTTCTTAATCTTTGATGTGTATATTTTTTATTTACTTATATTAATTATAAAAATTTAAGTAAAATGAAACAAAAGTGTCAAAGAATCATTAAAACATCTCAACAAATGAAAAAGTTTAAAGTTGCGTTGCCCTCTATTCCTGTTGCCTTCAACACTTGCATTATATATTTTCTTTCCTCGCTCATACGTTCCACATGACCAAACCATCTCAGCCATCCTTTCTTTATTCTATCTTTTATTACATTCACTTATAATTTGTACATTCCTCACTCTATCGACCAAAGATTTTTCACACTAGTGCCATAGTGACCAAATTTCCTCCGCGTTCAGTCTACTTTCATTCCTTTTTTGCCAATTCCAGACTTCACATCCACACTTCAGAGTTGGCACTAGAATGCCATTATACACCGCTAGTATTGCTTCCTTTGACAGATTGTTATTAGTCGTGATTGCATTCAGAGCACCATTTACTTTGTTTCCCGCAACTATCTGTTTTACAGAGCTGCCCTATTAAAAGCTTTAATAACCCAAGGATTCATCAGCAGCAGCAGAGACACTTAAATCAATTATCGGAGTGGACAAAGAAGTGGCTCATTTGTCTTATGTTGACAAATGTTGTGTTCTCCATGTCGGCAAGAATAACCCAATTATTGAGTATACCTTAAACAAAAGCCTGATTAAGTCAGTGGTCTCGCAGAAGGATCTGGGTGTTACTATTACCAAGGACTTTAAATGGTGTGAGCACATAGCGAGTGTGGTTAAGAAGGCTAACTCTATTTTGTATTTGGTGAGAAGATCATTCCAACATCTGACAGTACCACTATTCACAACTATTTATAAGACATATGTGAGGCCTCTCCTCGAATATGTCTCTCAGATCTGGAATTCATATTTTGCTAAAGATATAGTTTTACTGGAAAATGTTCAGAGACGAGCCACAAAATTGCCCTTGGGTCTTAAAAACCTGGAATATGCGACAAGGCTGGGAGTCTTGAAACTGCCCACTCTTCAGGAGTGACGAGCAAGAGGTGACCTGATCGAGACATTCAAGATTCTATCGGGCTACTACAATATTCCTAATATGACAGATATGTTTGCATTAAACACTAATGTGGGGCTTCGAGGACATCACCTGAAGTTGAACAAGTCTCGGTTCTCGTGTAACCCAAGAAAGCATGCATTAAGCAATAGAGTGGTCAATATGTGGAACAGTTTGCCTGACGGCGTTGTGTCTGCAGCCAGTGTCAACCGATTTAGGAATAGGCTGGATATTCAAATGAGAGACAGAGATATGGGCCTATCAGCTAAAGCTGCCTGCCCATTATTAATAATAATAATAATAATAAAAGCATAAGCGTTTTACTCCATTTCCAAGTTATAAAATAGAATAAAGAGAAGCGAACTCACCGGAAGGTCCGAAATTCTCAATGAGGCCTTCCGTGCAGGCGGAGAAGCACAACGCACTGGACACGATGTTGGCGAAGAAGAACAGGGTTCCTATCGCCCCACCAAACTCGGGACCAAGCGATCTGCTTATCATAACTGAACACGTGTGTTAAGGAGAATCACAAGTAACGCACGCAGTTTCTCTATACAGTCCTAATTTTGCATAGTTACACTTTAGGAACCTGTATATACGCACCACCCCTAACAACTTTCATCACTCAGCTATAAATGTGCATTATATTGAATGTTTGTTACAAATTTTGAACAGTTGCACTAAGGCCCCTGATGAAAATACAGTATCCCCATCTTATCTAGCTGATATCTCATCTCATGATGTACCATAATAAACCAATTGACGCAGACAAATACTTCTTCAGACGTATATTAAAATGGAATTGAGTGGTTTGTGTCTTGGCTAAACATTGGGATTAAAACTCGCACTCGGGATCAATTTCTAACAGGACGCTTTTAACCACTCGGTGATGACAGGCCATATTGTATATTTGTATTTAAAAAGGTTGAACCACGTAACATTTGCAGCATAATATATGAAATGAATTTTTTCACCAATAATAATAATAATATTGAATGTCCATTCGTAACTTATTATAAAATAGCTGACCTCACACTGTTTTCAAAATAACTATGCTTTCAAAATTGTTATTAAATAAAATGAAAACATTGACGTTACACTTTTTTAATAAAATACTGTGAATTAGATTTTTTTTTATATACATATTTAGATTTTTTAAATATTTCAGTTTAATAAAAATTGAAACTAATAAGTGCACCCATTAATATATCGCAAGTCATTGGTATTAATCAAAATATGTAATTCTCAGTAACAATGTCTGTAACTAACGCTACCGGATGGCACAAATAATGATGAGGTGTATAAAATGAGGTAATAAATATAAATTGTAATTAATTCTCTATGTAACAATGTCCTCACTAACGCTACCAGATGGCTCAAATAATAACGATGTATAACGTAATAATAAGGTATAAGAAGCAAAAAAAATCTCTATTTAATAGAGTAGCTTGTTGGACCTTTGGTTAGGACTCTCGCCTCGTGATCCAAAGGTCGCGGGTTCGAACCTCACTCCAGACCAGCAAGTTAGTCCTATTTTCATAGCACATGCGTTTAGCTTAATTTGAAAATAGTAAGAATATTGATGTTACACATATTCCGTGTTCGCATTCTTTTTTTTTAAAAATAAATAATAGTAATATCCATCACTAATATTATCAAGACGCTACGCTACTCTAGTGGCGTAGCGTCTTCTCATAGCCTTATCCGCCAAGTTTTCTCCACAACCAGCCACAACCACCCACTGGTGGTTATGGTGGTTGTAGCCCTTGGTGTCACATCGAAAATATGCGAGTTTGGTGGGGGTGGCTGTGCGTGGATGGGAGTGGGTGACGAAAATGTGCTTTCTAGCGCACTGTTTTGTTATGGGAAGGCCGCAAATGTTTCTGATTGTTTCAAAATAGGGACGCCGACTGTGTCGGTGAGTCTAAAAGGTTCCGGAAAAACCTGCTCTAGAAAGTTCTGGAAGGAGAAGGTTCTAGAAAATTCCCGAAAGTTCTATAAGATTCTAATCTGAGTGGCGGAATGTATCGGTGTGTCTAGAAGGTTCCTGTACACTCGATAAATTTCTTGAAAGTTCTGGAAGAAGTATGTTCTAGAAGGTTCGCGAAAGTTCTATGACGATCCAAACAGTGTACTAAAAATCTACATCATAAAAGTATGTTATTTTTGATGGGTTCAAGGTAGTACTAATTTTGAAAATTACGCAAAATTATCATCAAGTGGAATGCCATTTTAAAGGATCGCAAGATATCTCGGTTCCGTGTCACCGAGGCGGAACGGTCAAAGGATACAGTAGACGCCGCCGCCCTCGATGGCCCCGTTGGTGGAGATGGCGCACACGGAGCACACGGTGAAGATGAGGATGAGGTACGAGATGCCGAACTGCAGCAGCGTCATCAGCAGCCCCGCGTTGCCTATTATGAATCCTGCAAGCAAGTAAACAAATGATATTGATCAAGATATATCATAGATGTCTCGTAGAGACATAGATGTTTTTTATATGGGAAAAATTTTCGATCCATCATCAAGGCAGGAATCCACCTGTAAAGTTTTTACTACTAGCTGTATAATATTTTAATTCACATATATTCAATATTCATAATTCTTTGGTAAATAACACAAATTAGAAAAATCACAAAAAAGAAAAGGAAAAAAATATCCTTTGTAAAAATATAGACACTACTAAAATATTGTCACGAGATAGTAGAATCAGAAGGAATTAGGCACTGTAGAAATCTCTCGTATAGTCACTGTCGAAAACTCTGGAAGCATTGAGAAAGAAATAACCTATAAAATGGGATCGACCGGCTGCTGCGCAATCAGTTGTGTCAAAGTTATTTCGCAGCGACAGGTCCACAGACAAAGCAAAATCGTGCGGCCTGCTGGCGCGTGGTGATTCCAGCGATAATGAATCAAGAAAGTACCTACCGGCGAGTGAGAAGTTTTCTAAAGCGGACCTGAGCAATTAAAATGACGTATCAGCATATGAGAGACAATTTATTCAGGAGGGATAATTGGTATGAATTACAAAATTGGTGTAAATTAAAGAAGTGTCTTCTGCTTCTTTTTCAGCCTTCATCTCTCCACCGTTGGATATAGGCCTCTTCCAGACCCACCTGATAAGTGATAAAAGTGCAGCGAAGATAATTGGTGCGAATTACGAAAATGGATAATTAGTGTGTGAAATATTGTAGAAAAATTTATTGAATTTGAGAACAGTGCTCTGGTTAAATTTGTGTCCAGTGACTTTGCGTATTTGGTAAAACTTGTGTGATTTTAAGTGTGTCATTTGCCTCCCACAGCTACATCCTGTTACAATATGTTACCTGCTTTAAATTTACATAATATCGAGGATAAAGAGCCAAACCATTATTTCCAACTTTACAGGGAAGCAAAAGAAAGTTCTGTCAATGTTTAATAATAAAATAAATCAGATTCATAAAACATCCTTTTGCTCTCCTGTAAAATTAGAAATAATCACTTTCTACCCTCGATATTAATCAATAGATTTGTTTGATAGTCAATAAGTTATGGTTAGACTCAGGGTTGATAAAAATCATGATTTTCTTTTAAAAATAAAAAAAGTCTGATTTATTTGATTTAAATCGGACTTAATTCATTTAAATCAGTTTTTTTAATGTTCTGATATTTTTTAATTAGAAAGTCAGTTATTGTTGAGGAAAAAACACAATTATATATATTTTTTTTAATTATCAATAAAATTAAAAAAAATCAACATATTAATTTAGTCATCTAAAACGTCAGTATTTTTTTAAAAAACAATAGCATATTTATTTATTTGCCATATTTAACAATTAACAATGAATATTATAAAATTAACGAAAATCAACAAGTTCTTCTAAAAGTCAATTTTGTAATTTGTTAGAATTTAGTTTTTTCAAAAGGAAGACTAATTTGGCAGCCTTGTTGGTGCCAATCTATTGATAATTTTGCTGTGCACCAAATCGAATGCCGAAAATATTCTTTCGACCCCAGCGGAAGAAGCAACTGTACTTAGCAGTTGCTTGGTGATATCCAATTCTTTGGTTATGCATTTTTTATATTATGAATGACTTGTTTATCGACTAATAGTGAAAGGCTCAGATTTTTCCGGAAGAAGTAGCCAAAAAGTGTCAAGGGTGACACTTTTTGGCTGACTTGGTTGCAGTAAAAAAGTATCGGTTGAAATAAATGATTTTTTAAAAATAATCATTTGATTTTAATCGCGATTTAAATCATCTCAACCCCGGTTAGATTTGAGAAACGTTGAATGGGAAAAACTACATGACTCATTAAAAACCATGACGGTGATGTCAACGTGACGACAATAGACCAAAGCGCAATTTGAAGTCGTCACATGTCTTTTTACCTTGGCTTGTTCGTATTCTTACAGGTTCCCGTGCACGGGCCTCGATTGATAAGTGTAATAGATCTGAGGAACGTATGTCGCGACGCCAGAAAGAGACTGCATGACAGAGAGAGAGAGAATGTATAAAAAGGCGCGTGAATGTCGAGTCGAGCCTCTTTTACTACCGTTGTTATCGAGACCCCATCTTACTGTATAAACGATTGTCTAAACCATTATTGTTACCGAATAAATACTTACGAGAACAAAGTCTTTACTTGGAGCAACCTCATCCCAAAAAGAAGATTATTACAATAAGGTTTCCAAGAGGCCATTAAAACTATTTAGAGAAATGCAGTTACTTTAGATGTTAAACTCACCCATTCGGATGAAGACGAGGGCACTGAACATGGACAGCACCACGGGGCAGAACACTCCGGCGAAGGTCCCCACCTTCTGGGCCTGGCCGTCGAGCTCACAGCGCATCTCCCCAAACTCCACATAACCTGCAAATGCAACATGTTTTAATATCTGCAATATTAGAAACAGTATTGCTTGACCACAATAACTTGGCGTGCTTTGGAATTAAAACCCGCCCTGCCCGCACCTGACGGTAACCCCTCGCCCTGTCATTCAGTACAATTTTGTATTTGCTCGGGAGCTGTGACATCTTGATTACCAATATACACTGAATTATTATGTCTAAAACATCCTAAACAGTCCAGGATGGTGCAAGAACAATTGCCAATGAAGTATTAAAGTTTTTCGAAGCTGAAAAAGCAAATAATGGACCGATATTACCATCTGACAGTTTGACAGATAGAACGGCCGCCATTACGGCTCGGTTTCTTTAGTGCGGCCCGACCAAATTTCTGTTAAAGGCTAAGACACCGGTCACCGGATATTCTGTACATTATGCATTGTGTAATAAATTTACACCCTGGCAACTTCTGGTACGCGACACGGACGTCCTCTCTCGCATGCCAATTTATAATGGTCGCATTCTAATACTGCACAGAGTGAGATATTAAGTCTACTTTTAGTGCCTTATTCGTTTAACAAACATAAATATTAACAATATTTTATATGTGTGTACTAAGAACACAATTACTGGATTTGTCCACTGAGCGATTATTATGTACTTAATTTTTATACGAGATGATTTGATTTAATATTTATATGAGAAACATATATGAAAAGCTATTTATATGATTCCTCTATAATTTATCTTAATTAAATAATAACCCCGCAGTGGAAAAACCCAGTAATTGTGTTCTCAGCACATAGAAATAAAAATATTGCTGATATAAATACTGGCCTATAAAAGGAGTTAAAAAAGTTAAAATATTCTGTATAATTTGGAAGAATATCATATATACATTAAAAATAATATTCCTTAATACTCCACATTAAAACTATAGAAGTGAATTTGTATTTCTAGTGAGTCTATATTTTCACTAGAAGAAATATATTTTAGCCGGCCGGGAAGTGAAAACATGTCAATCAATGAATTTACAGATTTGACTACGCAGCATCGGTGAAACTATATTTTGTCCACGAATGCACGCATTTCTCAAAGCTTAGGTTAGGTTAATA
>JADDOH010003334.1:175005-206103 GCA_016648135.1 Agrypnia vestita | reverse complement strand
AACATTCTCGGGGCTGATGACAGGCCAAAGGGCAGGCAGGTCATATGGAGAAGTTCCCCTTGGTAGTACAGTCTCAGGAACTTTCGGTGCGATTCCGCTATTGGTAGGTGAAAGTATGCCTGGGTTAGGTCGATTTTCACCAACCAATCTTTGGGCTGGAGGAGTCTGGGACCCGAAAGTGGTTGAACAGCTTGAAGGGTTTCGCCTCCACAAAGGCATTCAACGCCTTCAGGTTGAATATCGGCCTTAGGGAGTTGTCCGACTTCGGAGTTAGAAACAGATTTGAGATGAAGCTCGGAGAATGATCTGCTCTTTCCAGCACGCCTGACATCTTCAGGGCCTGAATGTGACTCGACATGTCTCGAGACTCCTTCGTGCTGAAGCTGCTCAACAGCTGCCTGGTGGGGAAGACTAACGGAGGTTTGGCCACAAAGGGGATTCTTGCGCCCTTGAGGATTCTCAGCACTATAGGTGGTGCCCCGAACTCCTTCCACTTGCTTTGGAACCTCCTCAAGCGTCCTCCCCAGAACTGGTTGTTCAGCCTCGCGTCATCTTCTACCTCTGCGGCTACGGTCACCAGCGGGTTTTCGGCCGTGGTCTGCCTTCCGGTTAGGTCTCCTGTTCGGGTTCCCTGAGCCTCGCTCCCTGTGCCTCGGCTCCGGCAGAAAGGGCTTACGGGACTGGAGGTATCCCTGGTTCGGAGCTCGACGAGAAGTTGACGGCTGGGGCTGAGATGTGGACGGTTGGGCCAGGTTTCGGGTTGCGGGCGAGACCATCACCTTCTCCTGGCCCCCGTTCTTTAGGATATACGCCGATAGCTCTTCCCTATTGAACAAGTATCCCGAGCTTGGAGGGATTTTGGCCGCACCTTCTCGCACGAAAGGGTATTTGAAGCCCTCCAATATGGCCTTTCGCCGGTTCAGTATACACTCTGCCCGTCTGCCGCACACAATCTGCAGGATGTCGTCCGAAATCTTATTGTACGGAGCATCGCTGGTGAACATCGACTGAATCCGCTCGAAGAGAGCCGAAGCGGACAGATCCGTGCCGGGTTCGGATGCCCAATTCACCAGCGATTGCATCCCGTCTCTCAGGGTCTCCCTCTGGGCGAGCAAGGCGTTTGAAAGCGCGGCGAGCGATCTTTCCAGCAAGCCAGTATGGGTCGGCGCGTTATCGATCCTTCTCAAGTCGTCGTTCACCGACAATTCCACAAATGTGGGAGTCGCCGCGTAGGTTCTCTGCGTTTCCGCATAGCGAACGCCTGACCACTCGTCGGAATCGAAGTGTTGCAACTTCGAGATCTGTTCGATCCGCTTCGGGTCCGCTCTCGGTACTGGCGGCTCCTTCACGACCGTGCTGAGCTTGCCGAACTCCAGCGTATTCTTCGCCCTTCTGAGGCTCGGCGGCGGCTGAATAAAGGACGCATTCGCGTCCTCCACGCTGGGCTCGCTCGCGGCCACGTGTTCCGGCGTTGGCGGCGTTGTTGATGCAGGAGCCGCGCCGCCCGCTAACAAGGCCTCCGTCAGAGCAGTCACCTGTTTTAGCAGGTGGTCTACACGCGGGTCGTATGCTACGCGGCGTCTCTTTCGACTCGGTTCTTCGAAAGAAGATCCGTCATTCGAGGATACCGGCGAAGGAGCTTGCTCGTCCGCCATCTTGTTAACAAATCGTTTGACGAAATTCACGGGATTTACACTAAAATATCAACGTCCTGTCGCACTATGTTAAAAATTTGTATAGTCTAATGTTTGTTAACCTAGGGATCAAAAATTAAGGGGGTAGGTTGCAATAGAAACACAAAAAAATCACAACAAAAGTTGGCGTGTCTAAACGCGTGCAAATGGCGCGAAACAACGACGTTATATGAAAGAAAAACTGTTGCGCCGACGTAACCGGAAACAGGGATACCAGCGGGAATAAATTGTCGCAAACAGGGAATCAGAGGGGGTAGGAACGCGTGTATAAGTGCCGAAACAGCAGGCTGTTCTCTCATAATGGATTCCAGGCGTCGAGACGGAACACAAAATCATATTTATTATTGACAAAATTTTCCATCCCATGCACATAGCATATACAAGATACGGTTGAAAATGTATGAGTAAAAATATATTCAGAGTTTCCTATGCCTCAATTTTTAAATTTGTGTTTATTCCAAAACTGTGTTGTTGTAGAAAGGCCGCTAAAATGTAATTAAAAGCCCTCAAAACCGTATCATAATTAATAGATTATGTGTTCTTAATGTATTCACAGTAAAACGCTGTTAATTTCTATCCTGATAATTAGAAATTTTTATAACCATGATTTTTTAAAGACCCAAAATGTTAATTTTATAATTGATCAACTCTGATAATTCAAAAACAACACATTTCAAATTACAATTATTTTTTTAACAGTTAAAAAAAAGTTTAAAAAAAATTTCGACTGCGCGTACTTGTGTGAGGTTTCTACTATGTATGTATCTTGTAGAATCCTCTTTATCTATACATATTCGGCCGTATTCTGAAAATAGCAATTTTGGTAATTGTTAACCCAACACAAGAATAATTACGCATAATTCAAAACGTTTATTTTTTTTGGGTCCCTTAAATTTCGAATTAACGAGGTTCTATTGAATTTTGACACAAATATCACTCTTAAATAATAATGGATATGGTACAGGTTTACGGAGAGGTCAATGGGCAATGAAAGAAAGTACATTCTCAATTTTTTTCCTCCAGATCTAGGTAGATGGACTGGTTCCTCCTTTATCAGAAGGGCGCTACGTCTTACTGTGTTCTTTTGGTTCACTTTGTTTCTTACCTGAAGGATTTGCATAGTCACACATAAAGATCCTCACAGGCCAACACAGTCAAGCAGTTAAAAATTCAAATGTTCCAAAATCAAGCAACATTGTGTCAAAGTCATAGATACAAGATTTTAGTAGAGCGTGCACTATGGAAAGATGTGGAAAATGGTAGATGTGTTCAATGACATCTGGTCCTGCTCATAAAGATCGAACAATAATATTAACCTTTTCCATTGACTTTCCCATCGACTTCAACTCCGTTCTCATCATCAGACAAGGGAACTCCTTTGTAAGAATCGGACCAGCGGCGACGACGTTCTGAAAAAAATAATTTCACAATCAGCGTTAGCACAAAAGAAACATGTGGTCAGTAGTTATCGGTTTGTGTGTCCACGTTTCAGAGGCATACAAGAGTCTATTGCTTGCCCATCTAACTTGGTGTGCGGCTTGTTTTGAACTAAAACCCGCCCCGCTTGCTCCTGGCGGTAACTCCTCGCTCTGTCATTCAGTTCATTCTCGTCTTTGAACGCGAGCTGTGTCGTCTTGATTACCAATATACACTGAATTATTATGTCCAAAACATCCTAAATAGTCCGGGACGGTGCAAGAACAATTGACAATGAAGTATTAAAGTTTTACGAAGCTGAAAAAGCGAATAATGGACCAATATTACCGTCTAACAGTTTGACAGATAGAATGGCCGCCATTACTGCATGGTTTCTTTAGTACTGCCCGACCAAATTTCTGTATTTAATACGACACCTGTCACCGGACATTCTGTACATTATGTATTGTGTAATAAATTTACACCCTGACAACTTCTGTTACACAATAGGGACGCCCTCCCTCGCACGCCAAGTTACAGTGGTACGTCTATACATTCTTGTCCCTATGGAGGATGACACTTTTGTAGACCAATATCTTGGTGTCCTTACAAAAATCATGGTTTTCATATTTTCTTTCTATGGTAATAAACTGGTAATATAAACATACTAATAAACAATCATAATAAATACAAAAAAATATTCTAACCTTTCCCATACAGTGCTAAAATTAAAATGTGCATTTCGGTGCTGTAAACTAAGTGTACATGTTGATTTTTATTGAATTTTAAGTTGAATATATATGAATATTTTACTTATATTAATCATTAAAACTAGCAGGAAAGCAATCGGCTTCGCCGATTGCTTACTGCTAGGCCCTGCGGGCGGCTATTGTGGCCGCTTCGCGGCCAGCGATGGCCGCTGCGCGGCCAATTGTGTTTGCTGTGCAGCAAACACAATTGTTTACCTATGACTACGTCAGCCGTTTCGCGGCCAATTGTATCTGGCAAATTTCCATTTTAATTACGGGTAGTTTAGATATAATTAAGACAAAGTATTTATTCAGTATTTCTAACCGATTAATAAGTCAGAGCGGAATAAACCACAGTTCGATAGGTAGGTACCTACTCTCTTCTCTTCTCGCAGTGTTGATTACTTTTATAGGACATTATAAAAAACCAAAAATGTAATAAAAATTTCAACAAATAAAATATTCTCGACCGTAAAAAAAAAATCGACTCTGCCAGGATTCGAAACTGGAATCCTCTGATCCGTAGTCAGACGCGTTATCCACTCCGCTACACGACCCAACGGGCAGCATGGCAAAATTAATGTATAGAAATAGAAATCATCATCCAAATGCAGAAACGTATGACATTGCTTGGGGTAATTAATATATTGATAATGTAAGTGAATATATATATCAAATATTATGTAAAAGAGGTAAAAATAAGAAAAAATGGTCATCATGCGTAAGACATATCACTGCGCGCCGCTACTGAAGAGCTACGAAGAGAACTCGACAATCCACCAAATCCGGCGCCCTGTGCACTAAGTACGGTGCTCCCCGTGCCACTCTCTCCTACAATACATACACACATAGTCAAATTAACGTCAGTTTCTTCAAGAAATATTTTATTTTGTTGTGTCCCGTATTGCTTATATACATATTGTAATTATTTTATTGAATACATAAATATATTACAGACGAATACACTCTGTATTTACAGGGAGTCACATTATTAGAGGCAATGTCAATATAATTTACAGCACGCAGAAGAAAGGTTAATGAATCTAAACAAGATCATGTTATCAAGAATAAATTTGTTAATGAAATCATGATATGTATATACCCGGATCGGTGTAGGGATACGGGGGAGCTGGGAAATCGTCCCGCTCAATCTTTGGTTTGTATCCGGGAGGAGGTTTGCTGGCTGCCGGGTAGTGGGCCAGCTCTATCGGTTCCTGTAAAACAGTGAAGAAATGTTGAAATGATTACTGCGAGACAAGCAGGTACAGTTATTAAAACATGTTACAGTAAAACCACGTTAATTCGAACCCTGATAATTCAAAAAATGCCAAAATTGAAATTTTTCAAACCCACATGTCCCAAAATATTAATTTCGTAGTAGATTAACCCCAATAATTCGAAAACCCCCGTAATTTGTAATTCAAAATAATTTTTAGCCCCTTGCGCTACAAATCAATACATTTTAATTCACATAATTCAAAATTTTTTTGAAGTTTTACAAAATCGAAAATTTTTAAAATTATTTTCACAAGTGAGAACAACAAATAGTCAATAACGGGTAGGTACTCAAGTAATAGAAATATATCGATCTTTACATCAGAAAAATAAATATTGCATTTTCATAATGATTTCTTGAAATATGCAAAAACACAGACTTTTCACAAAATTAATGGCTTTTCTTCTTGAGTTTTACGATTTTTGGCGATTCCAATTTGATTTGATGGTAGTTCTTTTTCAGTTTTCCTGCATAATTCAATATGCTTTTTTTTTAACAACATTCTATTGTATTAATATTCAAAAATGTTAGAGAGCAAAGAAAATTTTTTAAAAGAAAGTAGTCAGAAAACATTGCAAAAAATTGATTACGTGCTGAAATAATTTGCCATTTTCGCTGAAATAGTCTCCAAGTGATGAACTTAAATTGAACATGAACTGTGTGTCAGGCACTGTTATCTCTGTCACAGTCACTAACAGTGATTGAGCATCTGGAAATATTGCAATTTGTGATTCCTGTCTGAAAATATTGTCACCAAATTATTTTAGACAAAGAAATTGATTTATTCATGGTTTGCCGTTTCCATTTGGGTTTTATTTAATTTTAATATTTATACTAAAAAGTTGTAAATTAAACATGCTTTTATGTTAAACGTGTAAGAAAATGATGAACCTTATAGTTTTTATTTTTTTATTTTATTAACAAGAAAATAAATACAGTAGAAAATCATTAAATTCAAGGTAAAAAAATCCAATGTGATCGCAATGCAATTGCGAAATTCGCCAAGAATCATAAAACTTGTAAAAAGCCATTAATTTTGTGAAAATTTTCTGTATTTTTGGATGTTTCTAGAAATTATTTTGCAAAAGAAACATTTATATGCTAATATAAAGATCGCGAGATTTCTAAACTTAAGTATCTGACATTGACATATCTGTTGTTCTCAATCGCAAAACAATCAAAATATGGCGCAAGGCGCTAAAAACTATTTCGAATTACTGAGGTTATCGAATTATCAGGGTTAATCTATGAAATTAACATTTTGGAAATTGTGGGTTTGAGAAATTTCGAATGGTGGTGAATTTCGAATTATTGGGGCTTTAATGTATTGTAATTTCTATTTGTATAGATGGTTCTATATCGACAATCCCTATATAGAGTAGCTTGTTGGTCTTCAGGCAGTATTAAAAAAGGTTCAATTTTCTTTTAAAAAAAAGCAAATATAAAAAAAATAAACTTTCTTTAACATTATAAGAAAATGCATTGGATAGAATTTTAACATTTTCAATAGTATACATAGGGACCGTTGACATGATGCCAACGTAATTTAAACACAATAAAATCATATAGTTCGAGAATCTGAGTTTAGAAATAAGACTTTTGTTGTTTTAAAGATTTAGGGTTTATAATATTATTACAGTTATCCGACATATTTAAGTATTGAAATAATGGATAAAAAATAAATAAACAGATAGATATTTTATATGAATATCTCATCCATATGGTTCAAATATTTGTATAAAGTATCTGTTCATTTGAATACCTAAATTTTAATGTTTTGTTTGGATATTTTTAAAATGTGATTTTATAATGAAATGAAATATGTATGTACATAGACAGTCACCTCATTATTCATGGCAGGAGACTTGGCGCGAGGAGTCTCGCTCCTTATAGAGTCTACCAGGACCCTCATCCCGGGACGATGGGAGCTCTTGGAGCTACTGCGGGAGTACAGGGTGCCTCCACGGGAAGAATTGGATGCTGAAAGGCGTAAATAAATTTGAATGTAATATTTATTTTTTAGTTGATGAACTTATGCCTGTGTAGTCACTTTTTCCACCCTTTGCAAACCTGGGTCATGTTTAGAGTGGCAAGTAGCGAAGCTTCGGTCATGTCTCGGAGTACTTGATGGTCCACTTCTCACCCTCTGTTCTCATACATTCCCAGTGATCACCAACTTCTCCAGGTTATTCTAGCACATGTCAAAAAGTACAAAAGAACTCACTTTCCATATGTTGCGGAAAGTCTTTCTTTAGTATGAAGGTCATGAAGAATAGAAGCTTTTGTTTTTCTCATGTCCATGGTATTTGCAGCATATAATGCCAACAGCGCCCCGACAATCTTACAAATCAAGGCTAATGCGCGCAAAACCGACAACAGTGCACGGAACAAATATACTGATTTTGAAGACGGAAATGACACTGATGAAAGGATTCTAATTAAAACAATTTAAAATCCTCAAAGATAATAAACCAATGGCGGTTTGGCACTTACAGAAAAATTACTTTTCTGCATTGATATGTAAATAATTTAGTTTTAATAATTTAATTTAAATAATATGTAAATAATTAAATAATGTTGGACAAAAAACCAATAAAATTTTTACAAATTTTATGCACTAACTTACAATGTGGACGATGAAAGTGGGGGCTCGTGGGTGCCCTATCGTAGGGCTCTATCGGTCGTCGCAGGTACCCCTGACTGGGCTCCTCTGTCAGGTAGCTGTATGTGAGGATTTTGTGAGGTGTTCTCCCATCTATGGTAGAGTGCCCGCTGTGCTTCCCGTGGCCATACTCGCGGAGGACGAGACCGGGAGATCCGACACGGCTCCAATAACTTCCGTAGTGCTACAGAAACAGGAGAATGGTTAAAGCGGCGGACGATGGCATTAAATAAAAATTCATATTAAAAGGTAGACTTTTTTGAGCCTGTTGAGACCATTTGAAAACCACACCTCTAAAAATCAAATCTCAAAAAATTAGTCAACAGATGAAGAAGAAGAATCCTGATTGCAATTCTATTGTGTTTTATGTATATATGTACATATCTTCACAATATGCTATTTTTCAACAGGTTCAAAGAGAAAATTCAATTTTAATTTTGTTATTAAAAATTTAATAACAGAAATTGTAACATTTGTTTAATATTGAATGGAAATACATATTCAAACTGTTTTACAGATGAGAATTGTATTCAAGTTTTTGTGATTCTAGCCTTAAATCATATTTTAAATTGTTTAATAAATATACCTACTCGGGTAATATGGCAATAATTAACAATAATGTGTTATAAGGAAAAATATAATTTTTTTGCCTTTCCAATATGACAACTTCATGTGTTGGTTGCGGAGGAATTAGCCTTGACTTTAATATATTTTTAGAAAATTGAGTTGTCATTACATGTTTGAAATATCTTTATCATTATTTTTACTGTTGTTAAGTTCAATCAAATATACAATTTATATTATATGTACCTTTCGATTCACGCTGGTTTGCCTAAACAGCAGAGAACTTTATAATAATATACGTATTTATAAATAAATTAAAAAGCATGTAAATGTACTACAATAATTATGTTGAGTACCAAGTTGAGAAGACAAAAATATAAATCAGTTGTCTTAAAACTATAAACTGAAACACAAAATTCACATTGTGAATTAATTAATTTGATACGGATAAAAATCAATGGATGAAATCGTTGAAACACTGGTACAAATGAAAAGTATAAATAATTCAAATAGTTACACTGATTATTATTAATCAAAGAAGGAGATAGTCCGCAACCTAGAAAATGTGTTAAAAATAAAAAAAATAAAAAATCCAAAATGCAACCACATTTAATTCTTGTTCATTCACATGACAAGATAATTTGTTATATGGACACATGGAACTGTTTTCAGGCCAAAAATATTGGGCCCTGAGAATTAGAAGGGTTCTACATTCAGAGTAAAGAAAATATAGCTCGTAGATTCGTAATTCTTAATTGCGTATCTATAATCTATAAAATAATTTTTAACAAAAGAATCCAAATAATTTTGTACACTTAGTAAGAATGTGCTACATTAAGCATTAGCAAAAAATTCAGTACCAAAATGGACAAATACACATTTCTA
The DNA here is from genome assembly GCA_016648135.1 of Agrypnia vestita. NCBI lineage: Eukaryota > Metazoa > Arthropoda > Insecta > Trichoptera > Phryganeidae > Agrypnia > Agrypnia vestita. The sequence goes on along the minus strand of JADDOH010003334.1, from coordinate 196,857 downwards.
CACATACTTTACTAAAATAGGCTTTCCAATTCTCAGGGCTACATATTATAAAATAAAATACTAAATTTAATATCAACAAGCCAAATAATAATAAAAAATACAATGAATCAAAATTATAGTTATATTCACATTTTTTTTAATTTTTTTTTTTGTGGAGATAGTGAGGGTGCGGTGTTAAATATTTTTATAAAAAGTGAATATACGATTCACTAGATAATATGGTATATTATTAAATACAGGATAAACTAAAAGACAATGTTTTTCCAAAATGCAAAGTCCTCTGTACAGATTTTTATTGCATGTTTTTAACTTTTAATAAATACCTAATATAGTTTTCAACGTTGGACAGTAAACAATTTTAATGATTATCCCACGAAACGGTGAAACTGAAGGTATTAGCTCAAAATCATGAACTGTATGTAAGTCAATCACTAATATCTCCAAGTCACAATCACAAACAGTGATTGATTAACTGAAAATATTGTAATTCATAAAAATATTAAATTACTGTTACTGAATAGATGAAGGATCCATGACTGAGATGGTATGGTCATGTAATGAGGCATGGAGATCATGTGGTGCATTCCACCCTCAAAATACAAGAAATAAAAAGAGGTAGAGGTCGACCCAGCGCCACATGGTGGAGAACAGGGAATCGTGGAAAAAAGAATAAGGAGAGCCGACCCCAAATGAAATGGGACAAGTGAAAGAAGATCGGGTATTAATTTGCTGAACAATACTACTTTCACTAACTCTTCTCCTCTTCTCTCGATATTCCTGTTACAACTACCTTTACAACAATAATTCATTTTGTCAACACCTAATCAATTCCGATTTTAAATATCCTGCTGTTTAATAATCATTACGTGAATGACGCATAAACATAAAGCTGTTATATTCCTCGAGACAGCTTATTACGAAAGACTTGCACCCATATCACTAATCACCAACTAGTAATAAAATGTTAATCATTGGATTCTTTGTATTTGTTATTTGATCAAAGAGTTACTAAAAAAACAAATTCAAAATATGTTATGTTTGAAAAGTGATCACTAGAAAAACTTCAAATGGAGACAAAACCTCTATTGATTAAAGTTTATTTAATAATAAGTTGTATTAGTAACTCTACGATAGAAAAAATAAATCAGCCAATATTCAAACCTTTCTATTCAAACTACTATAGGGACTGCAGACAGAGCCATTCAGACTTGGTGTGTGGGACCTCGTCAAAAACTGGAATTGGTTACAATAAAATAAAAACAAACATAACAAACAATGCAAAAAAAAACACAATAATATGATTGTAAATAAGACACAAAAATGTTAAAGGTGCATGCTACGAAAACATCAAAAATTACCAGTGCGCAAAAAGACAAATTATTATGTTATTGAAATCAAGGAGCAAATAATGCAGCAAATGAAATATGAATAAAAGCATTATTTTGAAAGCACAGAAAAAAAAATTAAAAGTGAAATATGGATTTTAATTTATTTTGTAGAATTATTTTCTGCATAGCACAAAATAAATAAGGTAACTAGTGTTTCTGAAACTATGTTTGTAATACTATATTTTATAAAAACATAAATAGGAATCTTATAGTTACGGCATTTTGATGTTAAATTATATAGATGATTTGGGTTCTATATAAAAGGAGAAACAGAGGTAGTAAACAATATTTCAAGGATTATATGTTTTAAGAATACGAGTGGCAAATGTTCCAATACTTTGAGACAAAATATCAATTGTTAGGGAGGTAAGTGTCTAAAAAGTTTTTTTTCTCAATATTTCTCACTTATCTTTTGTTAAATGTTAGACTATCGTAAAAATAATTAAATATCGAATAATAAAAATTCATTCAAGTCGAATAAAATAATCAAAACCTTGCAGAAATTTAAAAAATATTTTTATTTATACGGATTTTGACATTCTACAGAGAAGTCAGTAATAATGTTTAAAAAATGCCAACATTGATGTCGCTTATCTCCGTAACTATCGACATTTATCAAAGGTGTAAAGAATATTTTCTATTCAAAATTAAATGAAGAAGGCTCCCCAGAAATTCTTGCTACTAGTTACGAGACTCTATATTATATTATAAATAAAATAATTAAAATCTTGCAAAAAAATCTGGTTTAATTTTCCCCTACCTCCATAACTATTGATATTTTTCATAAAGCGTAAGAACATTTTGAAGGCACATTTTCTTAAAATGTAAAGCCCTCTAAGGTATTGTGAACTAGCTCTCTCACACCCTGTACATTAAGGTGAAACAATTCAACACTAGCTAGGGATAATCTTTCAAAATCGAAAAACAGTACATGAAGGTGTAATTAATTGTATGGATGTACACAAGGAGTAGTTATTTTGTAGTGATAAAAGTAGAATTTCAAAAAAAGAAACTGGCAATAAACTCCAGATAATTTTGAATTTAGACCAGTCAAAAGTTAATAAATTTACAAAATAAAACACTAACTACTCATACATAAAATTACACAAACAATCAAAATCAACAACAAAAACAATAAAAAGTGGCCATTATAAAAAAGGTACCGAGTAGGTACCTAGTCTAATGGTCCACTCTTTCTGTGACAAGCAAAACAAAACCTTTAATATTAATCTCAATATACTTATGTAGATAAAAATTTGATTACTATATTTAGATACATATCATGTAAAAAAAATTAATACAAAAAATTAATTTTTATTCTTTAAAAACTTAATTATTAATGCAACGAAAAATTAATGAATGGCATGATTCTAAAATTAAAAAAAATTAATTTCATGTATTTCTCAAAAGTGAAATGGTATAAGGCAATTATATAATTATCTAATTGCTCTCGCATCTATGGTCACCTGCATTTCCACACTGGAAGCGCGGTCGGCTTCGGAGTCCGTGTGGTGGCCATTGGTCGCCACCACTCCCTCGAGTCCCGGGCCGGGGCCGCAGCGAGGGTGCCAGATGGCACCGCCTAAAGTGAAAATTTTGCGTGAAATGGGATAATGTAATGCAAAAAAGTGTGACTGCTAACTAGTCGATTAACCATCATGCAATTGAACCACAGGGGTAGACAAGAGAGAATAGAATGCCATACTTTTCGGTACTGGCACACCACTTTTGCCTCGTCCACTTCGATACACCTTCTCATGCACGTTCTTCAGTTCTTGAAGCATTCAACGGACCCATCTAATATTTGTTTTATCTGATCGTGTCAGGCGGGTGCTGTCTGTTCCTGTTGCCTTCAATCCTTACCTCATATATTTCTTTAGCATCCTCTCCTCGCTCATACGTTCCGCATGACCAAACCATCCGAGCAATTCTTTCATTTTACTATTTAACACACTACAGTCAGCAGTACACTCACTCCTAATGTGTTCATTCTTTACTTTATCATATTGTCACGGATTCGCCGCAGTGGGGATCCAAATGAAACAGTCACCGGACACAAACTATAGCTGGATCACTATTCTGTTTTCACTGGAAAGTTTCACTCACCTCTAGTAACACTTTGCCCAGATCCATGATTTTCGCCCGCTTGTCAACACAACACTCCCTAACAGCAACATGCAATTTATGAGAATTTGATTTTTCTAAGCTTCTTGTATATAAATATATATATATGCATATCCGAGTGGCTTTAAGATTTTTCTAAGACATATTAAAAAATTGTTCTAACCGTTCGGAAACCCTTAGTTATTTGCAGTTCCTCATGTTTCTAGGATCTCGTGACAATATTTAGATATTTCATATATGTGCCTAAACGACCACATTTCCACTGCCTTCAGTCAACGTTTGTTTTTTTTTGCCACTTCCACACATTGAAGATGACACCAGAATTCCATTATGTAGTGCTTTGTGTAACTTGTCTATTTTGGATAGGATACTTATTGCTATAAGAAAAAAATAGTTTACCTTGAAGGAACATTTCTTCGCCATCACCGAATGGATCTCCGCACTTAGTGCAGCGAGCGCAAGTTGGATGAAAGTGGTGGTTATCCCCCGCCTGAAATACACAAAATATTTCTGATATCCAAATGAATGAAAAAAAACTATGATAATGACAATGACATATGCAATTGTAATATGTACTTATATTATGTAGTATTAAAAAAAAATAATAATAACTTGGACAAATATAACATCGAGATATCACAATTTAAGCCATTTGTAAATTTATCCATTTACATTTTTATTATTTATTTTTATTTGTGACTTCTATTCTGTAAAACAACGGACTAACTTTAAAGTAATTTTTATTGAACATTAGAAATTCATACACTTCAATAGAAATAAAATAAAATAACCAAGTTTTGGTAATTTTATTTGACTTGAACTGATGTGAATAAATTTTTAAAATCCATTCATTTTCAAAGTTTTACAGAAGATAGGTAATAAATATAGGTAGTATATAGAAGATAGGTAATAAAAATACAGAAGATAGGTAAAAAATAAAAAAATAAAAAAAATGTAGGTAATAAATATAAAAAAAAAAAAGTAAACTTTGAAGTTGCTTATCTCCATAACTATTGACATTATTAGTACAAAGTTACTTGAATATTTTAAACTCATAATTTATGTAGGAATCTTCTTGTAAATTATTATAGACTAGCTGGCTTATACCTTGTACAGAGGGTGGCCCAAATTAAATGCCAGATTTCAAATTTCATCAGGTTAGTCACAACAATAATTAGCTTAGTTTTCTGGAACAAATGGTTGATTGGATCTATAACCCTCCTTGCAGCTCAAGTAAAGGCTTACCTCAGAGTTTGGCATCTACCATTCAAGTTGTCTGGGACGCAGAGGTCGTACGGATAAACGTCAACATCAAACACGTATTAATAAAGCTATTATAAATAATATATCTCAACCCTCACCTGTAGCACCTTCCCCGATATGAAGCGGCGGCAGTTGGCGCACTGCACTCCGTACAGGTCCTGGTAGTCCTTCTCGCAGTAGGGGATGCCGTCCCGCCCCATGTACTCCCCGTGCAGCACGCACTTGCAGGCGCGGCAAGAGAAGCACCACATGTGCCATTGTCTACAGCGGGACAGAGGACAAGGTATTAATACTCGGGGTCAGCGGCAGATTTGTAATGCATTTATGGCCCCACTTTCCAGGAGGTCCCCAAATCACTGAGAAAGGTGAAGTAAAATAACAGCAAAAAAAGAGAAAAGAGGAAGTTAGAGAAAAAGCATTGTACAGTAAAACCTCGCTAATTCGAAATTCAAGGGACCCAAAAGAAAACATTTCGAATTATGCGGAGCCCCATTAATTCGAAATGCAGGGTACAAAAAAAATTGAAATCGCGATATAATTGTGAAATTCGCCAAAATTGTAAAAATTGTGAAATAAGTCATTAATTTTGTAAAAAACGTCTGCGTTTTTGCATATTTCAAAAAATCATTTCGTAAACGCAATATTTATTATGCTTATACAAAGACCGCGACATTTCTATTACTAAAGTATCCGATATTGACATATTTGTTATTCTCACAAAAAAAAAATCGAAATATTTTTCAATTTCGTAAAATTTCAAAAATATTTCAAAATATGTGAACTAAAACGTATTGATTTATGGCGCAAGGGGCTAAAAATTATTTCGAATTACGAATTACCGGGGTTTTTGAATTACCGGGGTTTTCGAGTTACCGGTGGTATCTACCATGAAATTAACATTTTGGGACTAGTGAGCTTTAAAATTTCGAATTATGACGAATTTCGAATTATCGGGGTTCGAATTAACAGGGTTTTTCATTATACATTTAAGGTTAAAGCGAAAAGAAAAAATAAAGAACGGTTCATAATTAAAAAAAAAAACAATAATAAATAAAAATACAAATGAACAAAAAAAGCATACTAATATAAAACAAAGAAATTATCAGTAGTTACCTACATCTAATTATTCTCAGAACTAAACATATTTCAAGTGTAAATATTTAAAATTAAGGTGTACTTCTAGAACGAAAAATGTCAACAAAATTCAATCTGATAGGTTATTAAAAATATTTAATTATATTTGCTGTTATCTCTACTTGAATTAGTAAAAAAATATTTTATTTTGAAACTAGTAAGTTTCGAGAAAATCAGAATTGAAATTTAAAAATCAAAATAAAATCAACCCGTAATTAAGCCGATGCATCCGTGTTATTGGCGATTTTATGGCATTGTTATTTTTTGGGTTTTGTCAGGTCAAACGGACAAAACAAATAAACAAGTGTTATCAAAATAATATTTATTGAGAGACAACATGCCCCCCCACGAGACAGGAGCCCGCACCACTAATCCACCATTGGTATCAATTTTAAAAACATTTGTTTTCAAGATTTTTTCAGACCAAATTTTTTAAATGAAGCACCAAGAGCATAGGCAAGGATCGTGTCTGACGAATTTCAAATGCTAAGTATGAAACTTACCTATCCAATGCAACCAGCGCTTGCCCTTCCGAAAGTTCCTGATTGCATCCGGCACATTCTATAAGAATAAACATTAGACATAAAAGTAAGTGCTCAAGGTGTATTGAAAGTAAACTAAAAATCTGGATTTTTGAATAGGGTTTCAATTCGAATTAATTAAATCGTATAGTCTGTTATGGCCGTGCGCGGCGCGTTGGGCGCGGGCGGCGGCGAGCCCGCGCATTTCAGACTATACCATTTAATTAATTCGACGTCTTGAGTACGAGGTATAATTTTTTGAATATTTTTATATTAGTGACAGTGAAATTTTCTTAGTACTCATGTAAGTTTTAATTAAAATAATCAATGTTTTAATGGTTTTATGGATACTGCAATATTGGAAAAAAAAAACGTTTAATTTTTGTCTTTTTTAAAACGATATATTTAACAACTTGCCGAAAAAATTAATGTCTGAATAGCACCACTTCTTTTTCAAACTTTATACAATCAATTTGTAAATAAAATATATGGTCTTTATTTGAAAATATACGAGATTAGTGTACCAACTATTTGCATGAAAACTAAAATAGTGTTTCGGGGTTACAATTTTTTTGATGTTATAACAATACATTTGTTCATATTTTTTTAAGAATATGCTTCAAGAGTAAATGTAATAGTAAATGTAATAGTACTAATTCGTGTACTGGGGCCTCTTAAAGTAAATGGTAATAGTATCCTTGCCATTAATGTTGCTGGTGGTGGGGCTCGCGGCCTCCTTGGGAGCAGCGACCTCCTTCACCGGCACCATGACGCACTTCTGGCAGAGAACCTCCTTCCCGGTGTAGGTCACCTTCTCTCCGGAGGGGAAGGCTTGCCTGAAAAGGGACAAGGGTTAATTGTATCTGCCGCGTCAACGGCATTCATTCGGAAACATGGTTTAACAATGTGTTTTTTGCACTGGGGTATACTTTATTGTCTTGCAAATTATAAAAAGTTGTAATGTAGTGATCAGTGAAGAGGACCCACCCATACCCAAGGCCGTTTTATGAGCAATAACTTCCATATCGGGCCTGCACCCAGTTTGGCATTATTTTAATGCTAAAGCGATTTAGGCTATACTGTTATGGTGATTGAGAGTCTCCACGCAATCTAGCCGTAAGCAGCCAATCTGGGAAAGATACGGCCAATGCGCTCTTTTTCACCACGCAGTTGATTAATATGTTTACAATTATTGTAGAACATACAAGTGATATTCCTGTTCGCGACTACGACCTGTAAAATTATTCAAATAAATCGCAACTTTCAACAGTGAGTATCATTTGCGCCCTACATTAACTTGTTCTATTTTATTGCCTCTATTATAGGTACACATCTATTAACACCATCACATACGTGACACTCGCCAAACACATGCTAACACGGAAGATTCGGGGACTGTCTGGCCGCGCTCTGGTGAGACCATGGATGCAAATTTTTCCATAAATCACGTACCATCAAAACGGAATATAAAGTAGTCAAAAGTAAGAATTTTCGACACCTCTTTCTGTTCGGATGACGAATTCTTTGAGTCAAGACCAGGTGGATTTTATCGCAGAGGCATCGATAAACTTGCAGAACATTGGCATAACAAGAAGTTGTAAATAATAAAGGAGAGTATATTATTGACTAATTTGTTGTATTTTTTTGTTGTGTTCCCTTGATTTGAAAATAACATATGTTAATTAAATATCTAATGATTGATAGAAAATGTATTCAAGAACACAATCGTATTTGTGAAGTTGTAATTTTTCAGAACAAAGTTCTGTGAAAATTTTTTAAAACGAAATTAATTAATCAATTAGAAAGAAACACAGAAAAATCTGATCCACGAAAAAATATTTGGCTACTACCGGGGGCCCCGGAAAGGAGGTGGCCCGAGTTCGAATCCCGGTAATAGCCAAATATTTTTTCGTGGATTAGATTTTTCTGTATGTCTTTCTAATTGATTAATTACTTTGTTTTTTTTTTTAAAAAAGATAGAAAATGTATTTGTTACCTGCATCTGGCGCAAGTGAAGCACTTTTGGTGGTACGTGTTGCCGAGCGCGGAGACCACCTCCCCCTCCACGTAGGTGTTGCACGCTGCGCAGCGGGTGCCGAACATCTTCTGGTAGTCCTGGAAAATATGACACAGACGTGTTTAGGATGAATTCAACAAAAAATCAAGCTTCAATTTATTATTTAAGAGTTAAGGTTGTTATTACGGTCGTAAGATATATTTAACTGTAACTGGTCTTGCGGATATTTTATACGAACCGTATGTTTTTCCGAGAAACGACTCTCGACATTTCGTTGAATTCTTATTCAACGTCTTCAGGAGGACGACCTTTAGCCGCGGAGGTAGAGAGCGGACTGATTACTACTACTAATCAGTCCGTATAAAATATCCCCAACCAGTTACACTTAAATTTATTACTTTTCAAAGACACGCTACAGTGACGTTACAGGTGCGACCGGTAAGGGTACCAACATAAGTCGAAAAAAATCACACGAGTCGGGGAATGAGTTTTCGTACAAGAGATTTGATGGCCGTTTATTAAGGAAATATCAAAATATACAGGGTGTCTCGTAGCTAGTGGCAAAAACTTCGGGGGAGTCTTCTTCATTCAATTTTGAATAGAAAATATTCTTTACACTTTTAGTGAAATGTCGACAGTTACGGAGATACGCGACATCAAAGTTTGGATCACTGCAGTAAGTTGTATGACTTATTAGTGCAAAACTTACAGCACGCAAAAAACCTGACGGTAAATAAAAAAGAAGAAAAGGAAGAAAGCAAGACACAGTGCATTATTCTATTGTAGTGGAAATGTCAGAACTAATGCATTAGTAAACTCTGTAATCGCCAGACTACACTCATTAGGGAATGAACATGCGGAGGCGGTCGACATTTTTGCTGATAATATAACTGTGCATAGGACAAAGTTGATACACTTCTTTAGATCTCAACTAAATGGTAATGGATAATAAATTTTTCTTTTTTTTCTTACTATTTAAACTTCTCTTTTTAATTTACACAAATCTATAAGATGTACCTGAATCTTTTTAACTGCAATCTAAATTTACACAAATCTATTATACGTGGGTACTTGAACCTTTTAACTGTATATCTGTCTTTTCTTATTTTTTTTTATTTTATATATTTTGTAAAAACCCATTAGGGCGTTAAATAAATAAATAAATAAATAATGCGGAGTTGTGTCTCACCTGCGGGCAGTAGTAGACGCTGTCCTTGCAGAAGAAGCCGCCGTGCGCCAGGGAGTTGCCGCAGGTCCGGCAGACGAAGCAGGCCATGTGGAAGTACTTGTCCGTCACGCGGAGCACCTCCCCCGAGCACTTCTTTCCGCATGCTTGGCAGAAAGTTTTACCTGCCCAACAAAAGGGTGCGCTCATTCATTTTCATTCTTTTTTATTTCAAACATCAATATTTACATTTGTTTATAGTTTATAGTGAGCGGACACCTGGAGACATCTAGCGGCGGACCGCGGAACCGAAACCTTACCAGATCGGCCGCTAAGTGTGAACCAGAGACGAGACGGGCTGCGCGGCAAATTAAATTTCCCGCACAGGTGTATCAGTATTTAAAGGATTTTATATCAGTTAAACACTACAGGAGAATTAATAAATTTATTTAAGAAGAACTTTACAGAGCAAAAATCAGAAACACAGTGATACATCTTAGACCCCTTCGTATTATTTATACCCTATTTCCTTTGTTCTCAAATTAATATAAACACTCTTTGTTTCGAAGGGATTTTTATGATTTTATATAAACAATTTAATGAGTTCAATGACCTAAAGGTCTGAACAGGTTAAAGGGTAAAGATTCATCTCTTTGTCTTCATATGGAATCCTCCAACCGAGGGACTAACGTAAACAATGAGTTCATTGACCGGAATGTCTAACCTAAACAAAAAGTATTTGTATTAATATTCTAGTTTAAATAAGTTCCAAAATATATATAGATATAACAGGCACGCTTTACTCAGGCACTGCAACTGACAGCTGGCAGGTCTTGCGCGACGATTGAAATACCTAACTTCTCGGAAGTTTGCTTACGTACGTTAAACTGCACGTAAAATAAATTTATATCAACTTTTTCCAAGTATCATTGTAATCCTTATTTGTGGAAAAGAAATACACCAGTATTATGCAATATGTGTATTCTTTTCCTACACATTCGTAATTCACTGTACAATCTCAAATTCACACTACGACATTAATAGCATATGGATGGTTATGGCCATCCATATCACTAAAATATAAATAATTTTTTACTAAGACATTATATCATTATATATCGTGTTTTGAGGAAGAGAATCCAAATTATACCTAGCAAAAATTCGAACCATATTATTGGACTCGAAGTGTATGAATTTATTATATTCGATATGAGTTACTATAAAGATAGTCAAAATCGTGCGTTACATCGTAGGTAATTTTATAGGTAAGTAAGAAGCGTGGAAATTTTAAATAAAATCTGCTTAATAGTTTTTGAAATATATTCTTCACCAGTCTGACAAAGGGAGTTTCAAGAAAAACGCAAAAGAATAATAAGTTTAAGAATTCACCTAACAGACAAGCTTCAAATTGCTGTAACTCAGCCAATATTTAGATTTTTAAAATAAATTATGACTCAAATTATTGCTAGAACCTCAAGCTATATTTTTTTTAATGTCCCGATATGCAAGAATAAATATTTTAACTGGAGTATAAATGTACCTTAAACATAAACGGACATTCTTCCGCGTGACCCAACCGCCTTTCCTAAAAAACGGGTTTAGTTCATCTCTTGCAAATTTGTATACTGTGTGGCTGCAATTCTTTTTAGTTATCTTTTTATGTTTAGAATTTGGAAAATTCTTTTGGAATCTTGGAAAAATTTCATTCTTCATTTGGAAAAAAATTACACAACTTAATACCCAATAGATTTATTTCTCAGAAATCAAGTTATGCCCAGGTTTTTTCGTTTGTACGAATTGAGCGTCCCCGATGACTACCATATAATAATAATATTATTACAGAGATAAAAAATAAACAATGTTCAGTACGAGCAGATGGCCGGGGGCGTGTGAGTGGCAGATTATTATTTCTGTATGGTTAAGAAGAGACATTTCGTGGGAACCCGCGCATTATTGTGGAGCTCGACATTTTTCTCAGACCCTCAATTATTACGAAGCAGTCGACTTTTTATTTCCGTTTCATAATTTGATATCGTGAATCATTACGGCGGAGCCGGCGCGCTAGACACGCCGGTAAAGGTCGGTGTACACATCGGTCGGTTGGACATTTAAATGACTCGCCTATGAATGTGTACTACTGACCTTTGGAGCTCTCATCTCTGTCTTCTGTTCCGTTGGAACGATGATCTTGCGAGTTTCGGACACTTCCGAGATTGTCACGTGCGTGGGTATCACGCAGGGCGCGCATTACTTGTTTTCGGTAAACGGGTATGCCGGTAGATATGGCTAAATTCCATTACCGAATTACCGCTAAATGAATATTGGTTAGTTATTATTCAATTTGTAGTGTAATAAAGGGCGTCTCATATCTAATAGCTAAAACTATACAGGTGGATTACTGCCTTGACAACGAGTCGAAAATATTTAATACAAAAATTGAAAATTGATTTTTTTACAAAGTTTTTATCATTTTACTCGAGTTGCATGAAAGCGAATGTATTTTTAATAATCGATATAAATTACCGTAATGATAGTTCAATCTTTTGCTAAAAATAAGTCGAAAATATCGAAAAAAATGCAACTTTGATATTGCATATCTCCATAATTATTGATATTAGATCACGGTTGCTTGAACTTTTTCGACTGCAAAAATCACTATTCATTTTTTTTATATGTACGATGAAATTGGTGAATGTTGCATTGTGTACAGTGATCACTTAAGCCCTGGGCCATCGTATAACAAGACTTCCTACCTACTTAAATACCTTTGTTTATCATGTACGACGTCTACAATGCGTTTAGAAAAGTGATTTCTCCGGTGCCTTCATATCTAGGCGGCCTGGTCTGACAAGCTTCAAATGAATTTCCGAAGTACCTACCTATCGCAAACGTAACCTCATAATTCTCATTTTTCGACTAAAATTACATGAAGTAAGTACTAATGCTGTATTATTTCATATGCACTTATTAACTTCTCTCCCACAGCGTCCTAAAGTAAAATTATGGCAGAATTGTCATTGTCACGTTGGACTGGTATATATATTTTGACGTTTGACGGATAACCGTCATGTCTCGCTTAGCGCTGTAGCGTTGTCTCACTCTCTCTCAAGTAAGAAACTGAAAGAAACAAACACCGACGAATCGTTTTTTTTTATTCTCGTCTATTAAGTGTTGGGATAACAATCTTAAGACCCCAATATTGCTATCTTCAGATTACGGGCGAATATGTGACAATTTAATGTTTAGTTAAAATGTTTATTTTTCAATTTGTTCTGCAAATATACTGACATCATGTTTTGCAACATGCCGGCCATTTGCGAATAAATGCAAGCTTGAGATGCATATTGCCCGCAGCTAATACAACTGCGAGATGACATTAACATCCAATGATGCCGCCACGCCAGAGAATGTATTCCAAAATTCAACGCTCGTGTACTAATAATTAAATGAAACCATTACTAATAGTAATCTGCTCAGGCAACTTACAGAGCGAGAGGAAATTTTAAGTTTATCACATACGTGACTTTCGGCAGTCCCGACTAACGCGTAACGCTGTAACCCGTCAAAAATGTCGGTACTTCTACATGCCGGTTCCTAAAGAATAACTATTTACTTAATTATAGCCGACAGTCATGAAATAACGGTAATAAAGACTTTTATCAAAATAACTTTTTTTTATATTTCCCTGCTGTTGTGATGATTGTGCTGGGCGGAGCATGAAATGGTTCGCGTCTTTGCCAAACCTAGTATATATTTATGGTATCTTTATGGCGGTCCACAATGCGGCGGAAATTAGGCGGCCGGTTCGGGTTCGCTGGCCCGGTTTAATTTTTTTTTTAGCCGTGAATTCCAACAAAATCACGGACAGTGTACGAAGTTACGGGGACAGACAGACTTCGAAATTATTATATTTAGATATATGTATGAGGGATATACATAAAAGCAAATACCTACTGAGATAAATACAAAAAACTACTCGAGAAAGTTTCTCTGGAATCAATGAAATTGTAGGCTGAGGCTTGGATCGATATTTTTCGATATTCCCATCGAAAGATATCGATCATGTCAGAAGCCGCAGACAGCACAGCCCTATACTGTTTTGGGAGAATATTCTGGAAACATTCGCAAATGCTATAAATAGAGGGAGAGAGACGACTTCTACGACTCTCCTCGTAGACTCCGTTCATCCAGTGTTTTATAATTAGTCTTAAGTTTTTATTAAAAAAGGTATTGTTAAAAATCTGTGTATTCAAAATTTAAACTTGTAAGTATATTCCAAATTCTTATTTCTATTCTCTGCTTCCCGAATTATACATATATATTCCAATGTTTAGATACCCTAGTATTTAAAGATTGATGGTGACCCCTTAAATTAAAATAAAGCCATTAGAGAACAAATACATCCTATCCTCCTGCACCCCTTCCACATTGGTGACCCCGACACAGAACCACAAAATCTACACCTTATTGCAACATCTTATTTAAAAACAATTGCCAAATCAGTTTTCCTTAAGTGTCTAAACTGCAGAAAATACTTAAAGTGAGGCGGTTTCCTTAGAATAGGCCTAGCCTAAGTGGGAACTAAGAATTTGAAAGCTCCCAACCCTGCAGGAACGCCGTAATCGCGGAGATCTGATTGAGACGTACAACATCTTGAACGGCTATTACCACTCTTTAGATTTTGAACATTTTTTCACGCTGAATCACAATCCACAACTGAGGACACGACCTGAAACTAAATAAGACATCCTTTTCCTTGAATCCAAAGAAACACTTCTTCAATAGTGCCTGGAACAATTAGCAGGAGGAAATAGTATCTGCCAGTTCAGTCAACGGGTTCAAGAATACTTTAGATGCTTATAACACTGAGAGGCACACGATACAGGCCCATCAGCATTAGCTGCCTGCCTGTTAAATAATAATAATATAATATAAATAATATTTCCCATAAAATTTCTAATACAGTTCATTCTAAATTAGCTAAAAATGAAAGTAGACTGAATGCGGTCACTGAGACGCTTGTGTAGAAAATCTTTGGTCAATAGGGTGAGGAATGAACAAATTAGAAGCGAATGCAATGCTGGCTGGTGGATAGAATAAAGAAAGGAGTGCTGAGATGGTTTGGTCATGTGGAACGTATAAACAAGGAAAGGATGCATGTGATGCTTAAGAAAATATATGACGCGAGTGTTGAAGGCAACAGGAATAGAGGGCGTCCGCAAAAGACCTGGCACGATCAGATACTACGAGTATTTGAGGATGGCCCTGTTAAAAGCCGCAACAACCGTAGAACTTATATGAGAAGATGTATGAATGTGGCTGAAGCAAAAGTGGTGTGCCAGGATAGAAGAGTGTGGCGTTCAATCCTCTCTGCCTACCCCTGCGGGGAAACGGCGTGATGGTTAGTTAGTTAGTCAAATTAGTAATCTTACGGGACTGCATTAAATTTTTTATTCATTTAATTTCCAGTTTTAACTTTTCGTTCACGCATGCAATATTAAACACCACCACATTCTCTACAGATTGATGAAAAATCAAAACGTGAATATAGTAAAAAAAAAAATTCAGCTAAGTCAGCGCAGTCAAAGGCTGCTGGCTAAGCGGTCGGACGCCGGACTGCTCGCGTGAAGATGCAAGTTTAATTGTCCCATTGCATCTGGCTGGATGCAGAGACGGACGTAAACAGATAAAACGGCTTGTTTAAAGAGCGATTCTAATTAGCGAGTGAAATGTTTATGGACGCCGACGAGCGGTGCGACAAATGGAAAACAGCTAGCACAAACAGCACTATAAGCCACCCTTATAATAATAATATATACACTGTAATGAAATGGTAAATAGGAGGAATTGCGCATTGTCAGAGTCTTTCGTAATATGTCAAAGAACACTATGGAACGCTCTGGAATTACCTACAATGTCCGGGAGACGTCTGGAAGAGTCCGGAAGCGACGCATTGCGCGCCAGCCACGGCGGCCACATGCCCGAAATCATATTCAAATATTAATGCCATAAAATTATCTGTCAAATAAAGCCAATTTCAAGGACATTAAAAACATTTTTCTGTGTCATTCTCATTTTTATTTCAATTTAAAGTTCTCCGCCTCTAAAAAGCAACTAAATGCGTAATTCTCCATGTAACGATGTCCGTCACTGACAGTACCAGGACGCTACCAGGGCGCTGTTCCTACAGACCTAACCCGCGGCCGAAACAACACAGGGTTACATGGAAAACATTAATAAACTCGCAGGACTATATTCTCGCTTTAATTATGAGTTGAAAATGTTCAAGTAACCATGACCATCAATAATTATGGTGATATGCGACAACTTTTTCCAATATTTATGATTTATTTTTTGTAAAACGTTGAACTATCATTATAATAACTTATATCGAATATGAAAAATTCATTCCCTTTAATGAAAGTCAAATAAAATAATAAAAACCTTCCAATTCCAATTGGAAAACATTCCGATTGCAATTTCTGTAGGGTTCTTATCATTTTATTTAAATTGTATTGAAATGAATGAATTTTTCGTAATTGATATAAGTTACTGTAATGATCGTTCAAAGTTTTGTAAAAACAAGTCAGAAATATTGGGAAAAAACTGCATATTTTGATATTGCATAATTCCATAACTATTGACATTAGGTTATAGCTGCTTGAATCTCTTGAATCTCGACTCGTAATCAGGACAGGAATATAGTCCTGCGAGGTTATTAATATTTTTCAAATAACCCCGTATATAATGCTCCATATAACAATATTCTATATAAAAGATCATTTTTCGTGATGCTTGCACACTTACCAAATACATTGTCATTAAATAATTATTAAATAATACAAATTTTAAATATAAAAATCTTTATAAGAGATAATCAGGCACATACCGCTTATGATAAAACAATACATCGTATACCACACTCTTGTCAAAATCAAGTTTTTTTGCGTATTTGTTTCTAAAATGTGTGAATATGTATATAATCTGGCAAAAACTTGCAGGTATCTTAAAAATAATTATATGTGTCTCTTATTCCATAAACGCAATTCCTCGTATTCTATGTATTTATTGTAAATAATCTAGATATTGTGCTGTTTTTTGCCTTCCCTGTAAAATCTGTATTAAGCGGTTTACGAGGTATTGTTTTTATTGAGCGATATGTGTTTAGTTTTACATACCTACCGCTTAAAACTACAAATAATGTAAAACTTCAAATGTAAAAATTTAAACATGTAATTTAAATTTAAATTAAAACGTAATTTTTGACGGGTTATATATAGTTAGTAATATCATAAAATAAATCTATAATATAAATCAAAATTGTACTAACTTGCAAAACTTGGTACAATTTTGTATCTGTCCCAAAACGTCAATTTTAATTTTGATACAAACAAGACTTGACTCGGTCACTTTTGCCGGTTCACGCGCTCATGATGAATGTTTTCAAAAATGAATGCTCAGAGCCACCATCGGCGAGATGAGTGTGATCACCGGCCGCGAGGAGTCTCGCTGCAATCAGCGGCCTGCATCGCCACGGGCCCGGCACGTGCCGCCCAGATTGGCCGATTGGCTTTACGCAACCGGCTTCCCGGACGGTCTTCCGCTCGGATCCTCGACAGCGGCCACTCTGGATTAGGGATGGATAAAAAATATCGATATATCAATATATCGATTTTTTTGAAAAATATCGATATTTATCGTCGATATATTTTTTCGCGATATATCGAATATCGATATTTTTTTTTTGATATTTCGATATATTTTTCCCGATATATCGATATATTTTTTCCAATATATCGATATTTTTTTTGGTGACCTTTTTTTGGGTATCTTTTTTCACTTTTTTTCTGGCGACCTTTTTTTGGTCATCGATATTTTTTCTCGGATAATCGATACATTTTTTCCGGTGACCTTTTTTTTTTGGTCGCCAAAAGCTTATTCCCCTTACATTTTTGAAAAAATAATATCGATAAATATCGATATATTTTTCGCAATATATATCGATTATTTTCGATACTTTTTAAAAATATCGATTCGATATATATCGATATTTTTTTTTCATTTACCCATCCCTACTCCGGATTGTTTCACTTACATACGATTCGGATTCATAGAAATTTCAGAAAAAATATATTTTGTGTAGTAATTAATGTTGTAAATAAAAGAGTTTTTGTAATAATTTTTGTCAAAAAGAAACTGAAAAGCCAAAAGTTTATGAGTAATTGTACTTCAATTTATCATATTGTCGTGAATACATTGAATCCGATTTATCATATTGTCGTGAATACATTGAATCCGATTTGAATATCGAATTAATTGTAAATAATAATTCCATTGGAGCACTTGACTTCAAGCTTTGTGAATGACAGCTGTATAGATGAATCCGATTTGATATATCGAATTAATTGTAAATAATAATTCCATTGGAGCACTTGACTTCAAGCTTTGTGAATGACAGCTGTATAGATGAATCCGATTTGATATATCGAATTAATTGTAAATAATAATTCCATTGGAGCACTTGACTTCAAGCTTTGTGAATGACAGCTGTATAGGCATGTAGATTTTACTTTGACTTGAGTTAATCGTTTAATGAATATGTATTTTTGAAATAAAAAATCTTTATATTTTTAATCAGGCCTTACTTTTTTAGTACTAAATATTGCCTAGTATAAAAACTAAATAAAAGCACCTTTTCAAAATATTTTATTAAATGTGTGAAAACAAATCAGATACGGACCAGCCATACAATTTGGTTGGCGTTTCATTTTATGTACCACCATTTATTGAATGCGCAATAATTGCGTGGGGAGGAGCGACAAATTACGCGATGTTTTCTTTTATTTTATATTAAGAATGTTGTTAGGTTTTCACAGCCGTTTAGAATCTTCTGGATTGTGTTTTCTGATGTATTATGCCGAGTTTTTATGACCTTTGAAGACTGATGACTTTGTTTGAAAACAATTTTCTTTTTTTCCCTAAAAAACCGATATTAAATATTTATAATGAGCAACCATTCATCTTATCAAAAAATCGTATCGCTCATGATAAAACAATATCCCGTAAGCTACTTAATTCAGATTTTACAGGGGAGGGAAAAAACTGCATAATACTTAAATAGAATACGGGAACCACTTTGATGGAATAAGGATACAAATAATTGTTTTTAAGATACAATCTCTTGCCAGATTATATATCCACACATTTTAAAGACACAAAAAAATTGATTTCCACAAAAGTGCGGTATGCTAGGTATTGTTGTATCATGAGCGAAATGCTATATTGCAGATAATCTTATTAGTAATATGTGTGCAAAATTTTAACAAAATTGGCCCATTTATTTTTAAGATATTATTATCCACCATTTCACAAAAAAGGATTGTCAAAGTGCTGTTCCTCCTTAACGAGGTTTTTTACTGGAGGTACTTTAAATGATACAACATGTAAATTTAACTCTCAAATATGCGTACGTAATGTAACTAAATTACGTTATAAACGTGTGATGTAATCAATTAAGCCTCATCTAGACACCTCAAGAGCCGAATGAGGTGCGAAGGTTAGACCTGCTCCAGTTTAAATTGCATCAGCATTGACCTCTGACCCGACGGTACTTAACAAGTTGCACATCCGACGGTACGGTCGTGCAGTGCACGTGTGCGTGACGCTTTCGGTTGCATCTCCCGATCTCCAATCGGCTAGAGATCTCGACAATGCCGGAGACAACAAAATCAGAGATCCTTTGTATATTTCAATAAAAGAGAATGATAAGACAGGTAACACGAAGCCTTTGTATCTCCAAAAGCTCTGCATCCCGGACGATTTTTAATTATTTTTGTATTTTTATATTATTACTGTAATATATCTTGATGCACGTCTGTCTGAGTGCGTGAAAGGGAAGGAAGATAGAGAGACAAAGGGAATAAAAAAGAAGCCGGGCCGAGCGCGCGGCCATCACGAAAGAATGGACTTGGAGAGCTCATCGGAACCGCTATTTGTATACCTTGTCGCGATACATTGTTATAATTTGTACGTAACAAGTAAACCAAGAACATTCTGGAGTTTAAATATGGATTCCAGATTTTATGACAACAGATCCTTTGTAGCAAAAAGGAAGGACATAACAATTACAATCCTTTTAATAAGACGCTAACAGAATACTAGGAACAAAATACAAAAAAAAACAATACATTGATTAATTCAAACTCAAGCCAATATCCCGATTACAGGTGTGTTGGGCCTGCTACAGCGATTAAGCGTGTACAGTGCCAGTGGCGAGCAAGCGTAATAATATTAGTAACAAACAAGGGGAGAGATAAAATAGGCACACTTACTCAAACATACTAACACACACTATAACCGCACATATATGATATATTTTTTATTATGTTACTTTAATATACAATACTTCATCAAATAAAAATAATTATTTTAGTGTATATCTACATACTATGTTTTGTATCTACATAGCATTGTAAACTATGCCTGTCTCAACAAAGATATTTCTAGTGAAACAGGCACAGTCCGACCAAAATTTTATATTTAAATTGAATAGAAAATAAACAAATAAAAAAATAAAACAATTATTGATACAAAGTACAGTAGCCGGCAAACATCTTGAAATTCTGCGGCGTAGTGGGGGGACGTTTGCGCATCTACCTTTCCACCAACGAGACCCAAATTTCGTCTTCTGAGCATTCCCCCACTTAGCCAAAGAATTTCATGAAGTTTGCCGGCAACTGTAAAACGAAAATCGCAAAGTTAAGGAAGAGTGTTGCGGTTGTTGTTCCTAAGAGAATTATCATAAATAAAGAACTGATATTATGATAAATAAAGAATTTGAATGGTAGACAAAGGGCTGCAGAACCGATCAGCCATTGCTAGAAGACTAAGTTTATTGAACGGAAATTAGCGATGGCAGCTGTACTCTCCGTAATACGGAGCAGTGCATAAGAAACTTTATCTAATAAAAAAAATTAAAATACACCTTATCAAAAAAATTAGCAAACAAATTTATTTGAATTAAAAAAGAATTATTGTTTGAATAACGATGTGTTAATTGCCCATGGGTTGAAAAAGGCGCACATGAAAATGGCGCTTCACAAATCAATTAATCATTAGGTTACAGCGTCCCGAAGTTGGCTTAGTGCGCCAATTCGTGCTATTAACAGAGGGCGAGCGGGACTAATAAAATAATTTTTTTTTTTTTATCTACCCTCAATCCACTGACACCATTAACATCCATGTGCGTCATACAATTTCTGAGATATAAGCTTTTAAAGTCTGACCTATTTTATGAACATGCACCCAATATCTCTAACCGATTTTGAATACAAATTCACGTCAAAATCCGTCTAGCAATGTATTGAGTCGGCCTAGCAAATGTATCGTAATTTGGACCAAAACAATTAAGAAATTAGACAGTGACGCACGCCCTATTAAGAATTTTAAGTAAAGCTTATTAAATGAGGAATTTTTTAAGTGCCCGCATGGCTCGTGATACGATACAATACCATAAACGTTTTGACCCAATTTTTTTTCGGGGAATCGTCTTTTCCAAGCTACCGACAAAAAAATATCCGACGCAACCGTAACATTACACAATCATACTTTACAGCGATACTTTTGAGCGCACGGTAATCGGCGGCCCGCGGGCGGCCGCGCAAATTACATAGTTGAACCTGCAATCTTGCGCCGGCCCTGTGATTTCATCGGGCGATCATCGGGAGGTAATGCGTGCAATCGGCGAACGAGCCGGGCCCGTCTCGTTAGCCGAACACTTCAGCATTGTTTAGTATCGACAAGATAAACACTGCAACGCAATAAAAAAATAAACGATATCGGCCGCTGAAATGGAAACTCCATTTTATGATTGCTCTTCACAGGTCGAGGGTTTTTAAAATTATTTTATGTATTAACACATTGTTTGCGGGGTTTTTTTAATCAATTTACGCTGGAAAGCGGGCAATTTTTATCAGGTTGGCGCGCGAAATTACGTTTCATGTAAAATAGCTATAACTTCTGAACTATTGATCAAATTTAAATAATCTTTTCAGTATCTTACCTTATTCGAAATCTTATTATGATCTGGTCACAAATTTTTATATTTTTGGATAGAGAATTATTATTAAAATTTTAAAATTTCAAATTCAAAAATTTTAAGTTTAAATTTAAAATTTTTGAAAAAACTGCACTTTTGTCGTATGTCGTTGATTTAGTCATTTTATGCACGTTCAACAAAAT